>JADBJO010004000.1:207500-212500 GCA_016801955.1 Conus betulinus | reverse complement strand
TGTTTGTTGCTGTTTTTGTCTGCTTGTTTGTTTGTTTTTGTTTTGTTTTGTTTCTTTGCAAGTGTTCTGCTGTTTCTAAATGCTGGTTCATTCTTGAAAACTATCGACGGCATTTGAAAATCAGTCTTCATGTATGTACATCATGTGTGTGTGTGTGTGTGTGTGTGTGTGTGTGTGTGTGTGTGTGTGTGTGTGTACGGTGTTCAGAAGTCGTACCATTCCTCTGACTAAACTTCACTGGAAGGCATGGATGTTTGAACACTTTAGATAATATCACGGAGAGGACAGCACGCGACATAAACCGAAAATATCTTCGACTTTGTCACAGTCTCTTCTTTGACTTGAAAGCATCGGCTTGGTTCTCACGAGCCATAGTACGGAGAGTTCTACTACAGTCAGCATGTGTACTCTGGTGCAATGAATGGTCAAAATATTCATTGTTGCACATGCCCTAGTACCCAGAGTTCTATAGTCAGTATGTGTACTCTGGTGAAGTTAATGATCAACATCGAAGCGCCCGTGTCAACTTCATGAGGCCAATGCACAGACAAATGCGTACGTAAGATCTCCATCTCCTCTCCTCTCTCTCTCTCTCTCTCTCTCTCTCTCGCTGAGTTGGCTTTTTTTTTTTTCTGATGCTGGAGACTTGATCCCCGCCAGCGTTTTCTGAGTCTTCCGACAACGTGTCACGTACGAGGCCAAAAGGTTACTCAACACGTCAATCATCTTCAGCGTCATTGTTGGTTTTTGAGTGAACTTCGTTGATCTTGCTCGGGTTTGCGCCGTTTGTATTTGAAAGGTCTGCTGAAATGACTAAACAGTTTAGTTTGCCACCTTTGTAGTAATAGCTTTGTATTTGGATAGTGTCTTGCAGTTTTTATCGGTAGGGCCTTCAGAACAATCTCTCTCTCTCCTCTCTCTCTCTCTCTCTCTCTCTCTCTCTCTCGTCTCTCTCTGTGTGTGTGTGTGTGTGAGAGAGAGAGAGAGAGAGAGAGAGAGAGTAATGTCAGCATATTTGCTCTGGGTGGTACATGTAGGCTTAAATACATATCGGCCATTATAAGAAGTGTGTAACATGTAACTTCTTCCCATGTAGTGTGGCGAGTACATTCGGCAGAAACTTCTTGAGAAGAAGTTAAGGGATGGGGAGGCGTGGGGGATGAACCACTAGTATAGCAAGCTCAATGTCTACATCAATATTGCTGATGACGTAATTCGCCACCACGCCTACACAAGCACTCACACGCAGAGAAAGAGAGACACACAGACAAACAGACTGACTGATTGACTGACAGACAGACAGATAGACAAAGAGAGTTCAGTGTATAGAAAAGTGAAGGAGTGGGCAAGGGACTGGGAACAGGGAGGACGGGGTGGGAACGGGGGGTGGGGGAGGGGGGGGGGGGGGGGGGGGGGGGGGGCAGAGGTTCACGAAGAAAACAAACTGCTCCATTGCTACAGACTCAATCCCCAAGCATTAAATGCGCCCGTGATGGACATTTTCTGTTGCTCGTTGAGCCCCATTTTATTCCCTAGGTATGGCCCGCAAGTGCACAGGGATCAGGGCAGCCAGATACAACAGAACTGAACGTGAGCATACACACGTTTCAGGGACCAGCGCTGTTGACTTAGCAGCGCGGAGGTGACAAACATAATACCGTCTTTAGCCCTCGGCAAATCAGCCCATGGATCAGCCACTGTCAGCGACGGGAAAAAAAACTGCTTCGTATTCTCCTTTCAGGGGCAAAAAAAAAAGTAAATTCAGCGAGGCATACAGATCGTTCACCTACCTGCATTATCAGTGGCTTGAAGAACTACGACGCTTTTTTTATCTTTCTGTTGGTAATTCAGATATGTACTCCTTTCGGGGAAAATACGAACTCAAACAGACGTTACGTGATAAAAAAAAAAAGAAGAAGAAGAAGAAATCCAGGCCCTTCTTCCATCGGAGGTTGTTGTTGTCGTTGTGGTGGTTGTTGTTTTCTGTTGGAAGGTGGGCTGACTGATGGGTTCATTGATCAGTTTGCTTGGTCGATTAGTAGGTAGGCTTGTGGTGTGCTTGGTTTCTTTGTTGGCTGTCTGGTTGGTCTGTTAGTTGGTCGCCCAATTGGTTGTCTTCTTGTATTGTTGACTGCAGATTTCTGCTTGAAAAAGTTTTCCCCCTATTAGGTTAGAACGTAGGATGATGAAAGGGGCAGCACAACAATATTATGATATCTCATTTATTTGCCAATATTCACTGTGACCATCACAGGGGTAAGGTATTTCATACTCTTGACATTTTTAGAGTAGGTAACAGACAAAAAGAGCGTAAGTTTGATTTACAGAAATTGACATTTTTAGAGTAAGTAACAGACAAAAAAGCGTAAGTTTGATTTACAGAAATTGACATTTTCTAGGTAAGTAACAGACAAAAAAAGCGTAAGTTTGATTTACAGAAATTGACATTTTCTAGGTAAGTAACAGACAAAAAAGCGTAAGTTTGATTTACAGAGATTGACATTTTTTAGATTAAGTAACAGACAAAAAAGCATAAGTTTGGTTTACAGAAATTGACATTTTTTAGACTAAGTAACAGACAAAAAAGAGCGTAAGTTTGATTCACAGAAATGACTTTTTTTTAGAGTAGGTAACAGACAAAAAGCGAGTAAGTTTGGTTTACAGAAATTGATATCTTTTACAGTAAGTAACAGACAAACAAGAGCGTAAGTTTGGTTCACAGAAATTGACATTTTTAGAGTAAGTAACAATCAAAAAGCGTAAGTTTGGTTTTCAGAAACTGGCATTTTTCAGTGTAAGTAACAGACAAAAAAACGTAAGCTTGGTTTACAGAAAGTGACATTTTTACAGTAAGTAACAGACAAAAAAGAGCGTAAGTTGGTTTAAAGAAATTGACATGTTTAAGAGTAAGTAACAAACAAAAAGAGCGTAAGTTTGATTTACAGAAATTGACATTTTCTAGAGTAAGTAGCAGACAAAAGAGAGCGTAAGTTTGGCTTATAGAAACTGATATCTTTTAGGGTAACAGACAAAAAGAGCGTAAGTTTGGTTTACAGAAATTGATATCTTTTAGAGTAAGTAACAGGCAAAAAGAGCGTAAGTTTGGTTTAAAGAAATCAACACTTTTTTCAAGTAACAGACAAAAATTAGCGTCAGTTTGGTTTTACAGAAATTGACATTTTTTTTTTAGAGTAAGTGACACACACACACACACACACACACACACACACGCGCGCGCGCGCGCGCGCGCGCGCGCGCGCGCGTCAGTTTGGGTTTACAGAAACTGACCTTTTTCAGAGTAAGTAACAGACAAAAAAAGCGACAGTTTGGTTTACAGAAATTGACCTTTTTCAGAGTAACAGACAGAAAAGCGGCAGTTTGGTTTACAGAAATGACCCTTTTCAGAGTAACAGACAAAAAAGCGACAGTTTGGTTGACAGAAATTGACCTTTTTCAGAGTAACAGACAAAAAAGCATCAGTTTGGTTTACAGAAATGTCATTGGGTGTGGAGAAGAGGTGGGGATGGAGGATATGGCTGTGAATTGTGGGGGTTGTTAAAAAAAAAAAAAAAAAGAAAGAAAGAAAGAAAGAAAAAAAGAAAAAAAAGGAAAGAAAGAAAGAATCTGCTGAAGCGCAGTAGACATCTGTGCACTCAATTCCAAAACCAAAACAGACATTTCGGAATCTCATTAAAGCTTAATATCGTCCCTACTTTGCCCCGAAGGAGTGCTCGGATCAGAGTATTAGCCACAAAGGAGTGCTCGGATCAGAGCATTAGCCACGAGGAAGGAAGACGTGAGCATGCGTGCGTTGTAGGGACCAGCTGTGTTGATTTAACAGCTCTGAGGTGAACAGCATAATACGATCTTCAGCCCTGGATAAATAGGCTCACGAATGAAATTCGTCGTGAACAGTCGTTGTCCCAGTAATGGACTTCATCTTTTCATGACTTAGATCTTCTTGTACGGGCCTCGGTCGTGGTTGAGAGTTTATAGAGACTATGGAATACAACACAGTTCTACAGAATACAGTGATGTAGAGCACGACAGGAGACAAGACGAAAAATCCACCAACATGGAATATGTACAACAACTCCTGCCATCCAACTGCAAATCACAGGATGATGATTTAGCATGGACTCGCCCCTTCGCAAAACTTGCACTGCAATGCTCTGTAAACAAACCAACAAAAAAAATGGTCAAGCCACATAAGCAAATGTACGTCATCTGCAAAGAGAGAAGAAAGAATGCACTTTCTATCACAGAGAGAGAGAGAGAGAGGGGGGGGGGGGGGGGGGGGGGGACGATATGACTGACGTCACGTCTGATAGTGTCATACGGTGCGTCACGTGGGTGAATGGCCTTGTGGGTAACTCGCTGGTATAAATTATGAAGCAGAGAGAGAGTCCAGTCCAGCATAATGTTCAAGTCCAGCATGGGGCTTCTTCCCCCTCCACTCCCACACAGTCTTCAGAGGTGTTCACAGTGCTGGTCCTTAGGTGTGACACACGTGGTTCCAGTGTACCGTGTGCGCTGGTGCACATAGAAAACACCATAACGCCAAGCCATTTTTCATTTCGAAAGATTTGGGATAACATTCTACTTTAACAAAAAATATAAATGAATGAATGAATGAATAAGTAAATAAATAAATAAACAAGTAAAAGAAAAGAACTCCTATACACATTGACCTTGAAAAGAGCATTTCTAAGAGCAAAATCGGAGTTATTGGATCCCCAAACGAATGGAACGAACATGATTACAAAACGGTCGCAATGCCTGGCAACCCACGGGCCCCCTTCAGGTAGGACAAACAACACGAAAAACACTAGAAAGATCACACCACCCGCAAATATTAAGAATTTTGCAAATCTTCAGTTTCGATAGATAACTCATATGCATTAACCAGTTTTGAATCCACTAAACGGGATAAATCTTTGGAACTAACATGAAACAAATAGGTCTTTGACATAAATGAGCCGCAGAATCGTATCAGTTGA
>JADBJO010004000.1:80000-205000 GCA_016801955.1 Conus betulinus | reverse complement strand
GGAACATCATCACACAAACAGATAGTTAGACTTGGTGATTAGCAACAGACTAGATAATCTAAACTCGTGAGCATAACTACGAACTCACCTGTGAAAACTGAGTGGCCTCGTCCATAATGATGTTTTTTCAATTTTCAAAATGGGAACAGCTAAAGTAGACCCTGACCTTCTGCGTTAAAAGGTAGATTATCAATATGAATTTGAGGATGGTTTTTATACTTTTTCGTCGTCACAGATTCGGACTGAAGTTGATAGTAAATGAGGCAACACACACACACACACACACACACACACACACACACACACACACACACACACACACACACACACGCACGCATTCACGCACGCACGCACGCACGCGCACACACACTTGGGTGCGCGCGCACACACACACATACACACGCGCGCGCGTGCATACACACACACACACACACACACACACACACACACACACACACACACACACACACACACACACACACACACACTTCTTTTCTTTTAATTTCAGACACACATGTTTACATTGCACTTTAAATTTCTGATATAGCAGCTTGCAGAACAATCTCAAGTGGTGCAACATCATACGTAGTAACAGCTGAAGAAATGAAAACTTCGGACAAATACAATGCTCTGCTCTGTAATTTAGAATTATTTCCGTAAATATCTGGGTAAATCAACGTCAAGTTTTATATTCATTCATTCTGACCCCACTCCCATCCACCAACCCCCACCCCCACCCCCCCCCCTCCCGTCCCCCATCCTTCTCTTTATCTCTTAAAAAAAAACAAAAAAACAAAAAAAAAACTGAACTTCATCTAACAATGAGTCGTTAGATTTTGCTCCCGTGTGTGTGTGTGTGTGTGTGTGTGTGTGTGTGTGTGTGTGTGTGTGTGTGTGTGTGTGTGTGCGCGCGCGCACACACACATAATCATAATAAAACAATAGTAACAATTCATATATATATATATATATATATATATATATATACATATATATATATATATATATATATATATAGATAGATAGATAGATAGATATATATGTGTGGTGTGTGTGTGTGTGTGTGTGTGTGTGTGTGTGGTGTGTGTGTGTGTGTGTATGCATACATATATATAGAGAGAGAGAGAGAGAGAGAGAGAGAGAGAGAAGAGAGAGAGAGAGAGAGAGAGAGAGAGAGAGAGAGAGAGAGAGAGAGATAAATACATATATAATGAAGAAATGAATTACGAGAGAACTCTAGGATTGAGAGCAGGATGAAGTGTAATTTGTTCAAAAAAATGAACAACCAGAGCAGGAAGATATCGTTCGCTCATCTGGTTTAAAAAAAAATGCCTGCTAATTATTCCTAAATGATTATGACAACCTTGTTGAATAGTTTACTCTTTACATGTATTTTTTTGACCCATAAACCTAGTAGATATAACTGTTTGCAGTGGAAACACTAGCGTTATCATCTCCTGATTTTTTTAAAAATCGGAACAAGTCTGCATAATGGCTCATTCTTGATCCACGTTCCAACTTTTTACTAAATCTTTTTACTAAGTTAAAGCCAGCAGTTGTTTTTTTGCAAAATCAGATTTATAATGATTTTTCTAGATTCTCTTACTGTTGTGTTCGACAAATCTAAATCAAAATCATATTTCTTGGGATGCATTCCCCTGTCTCAAATAAGGTCGATGAAGGGGGGTGGAGGGGGATAGGGGTTCAAGATCTTGTTGACGGACAAATGGACGCAGGTGAAAACATATCTTCTTTGCCGGAGGTAAAGATCAAACGTGTGAAACTCTTAACCTTGCAAACGTAGACAAAGAACCTCGCAGTTAAACGGGGTTATGGTAATTTCCCCCTGTGCACAAGGCTGATCGACCGCAAAACAACAAAAAAATGAAGATAGATCATGTGATATTTCTGAAATAGTGGATAGTGTGACAGATGGTGACAAGATTTTGTTCTCCGTGTGTGTGTGTGTGTGTGTGTGTGTGTGTGTGTGTGTGTGTGCGTGCTACAAATAACTAATTCAGAAAGGTTCAAAAGTATCCAGGGGTCACTCTTGACTGGCTAGTGGTCTCTCTGATTTGGGTCACCGGCGGAAAAAAAAAAAAAAAAAAAAAAAAAAAAGAGAACGTGCGGAAGTCAAACAGACGCAGCCACCTTGTAGCAATTGACATTGTCATTGAGCGCGGCACGAGCCGAATTGTGACGCCGCGATTACGACAGTTGAAGGGAGAGACTGGCTGATAAATCCCCCCACTGATCTGGGCCACCTTCATATCGGCACGTGGACTAGTTTAGAAATATCCACAGTCACATTCAGTAGTGAAGAGATTAGAGCGGTGTGTATGTGCGCGCTCGCACGCGCGCGCGCGTGTGTGTGTGTGTATGTGTGTGTGTGTGTGTGTGTGTGTGTGTGTGTGTGTGTGTACACTCACGAATTCTTGGTTATTGATCATAAAACCTATAAAAAGTGTGTGTACGTAGGTAATTTTTGCTACTGTAGTAGTGTGTGTGTGTGTGCGCGCGCGCGTGTCTATGTGCGTGTTTGTGTGTTTGTCTCTCTGTGTGTGCCTGCATGTGTGGCTCTGTGTGTATATATATATCTGTCTGCGTTTCTCTTTTTGTCTGAGCGTGACTTAAGATCTATTTGTCACAGAAACCATCAAAGGAATTACGGGTGGAAAACAATGAATACATAAAAGCAGAAAGTTAAAAGATGAATTGATCTAATACACGCAACACATGCACGCACGCAAGCACACCACAGATAGATAGATGAGATAGATGAGAGAGAGAGAGAGAGAGAGAGAGAGAGAGAGAGAGAGAGAGAGAGAGAGAGAGAGAGAGAGAGAGAGAGAGAGGAGGACTTTTTGACACTTTTGATATTTGATATTTTATTGTCATTACCAGGTCTTTTTGACAAGGGGGGGGGGGGGGGGGGGGGGGGATAAACAGAACAATAACATTTCCCTCTTCTTTTCCTGCAAACAAATAGTACACATTCATTCCTAGTATGTATCAAATCAAAGGTAACAAAACAAATACATTCGTAACATTTCCTTATGTCCTCACGCACAGGAGTAATGCAATTAAAAAGAAGTCTTAAGACTGACTAGACCATCCACTCAATCAAATGATGACATTGTATCTTACTGATCTCAAGAGAGAGAGAGAGAGAGAGAGAGAGAGAGAGAGAGAGAGAGAGAGAGAGACAGACAGACAGACAGACAGACAGACAGACGGAGACTGAACAAAGATGCGCTCGAACTTCTCCATAGACGATAAGCTATATACGGCTTGCAGTGATTTTCTTGCAAAGTCAGCTGTAACCTGTGCGCGTGCTACACATAAACACACACGTGTGCGCTTGCGCCACAGACACACACACACACACACACACACACACACAACATACATACACGCATACGCACACACACACACACACACACACACACACACACACACACACACACACACACGCACACACACACACACACACAGTAAAGTTGAGAAACTCCGGAGCACACACACACAACCACACACACGTGAACAACCGCATGCGCTCAAATGCACGCACGCACGCACGCGCACACACACACACACACACACACACACAGACACACACACACACACACACACGCGCGCGCGCGCGCGCGCGCGCGCGCGCGTGCAAACATGCAAGTACGTACGTACGCACATACAGAGAGAGAGAGAGTGTGTGAAACATACGCACATATACACACGCCCGCGCGCACTTACGCATGCTTACACAATATTGAAGAATAAGACTATAAGTCAGTGAAAGGTGTACTCTTGAGAGGGGGGAAGTAAAAGAGAAATTTTAGAAGAGCAGGGAAAGGTGAGCGCTTGTAAACAGAAGGGACGCTTTCTGAAAGTCTGGGCATGGAAAGGAGGAATCTGAAGGAGATGACGATCAGCAGAGGAACACATTATCCTGTTAGGTGTGTAGCCTACAGCTGGGGGAACAGACCAGACCATTGAAATCTTTTAATTTCAACGTGAGGTGACTTCAGGCGGAAACTGAAAACAAACTTGAAAGAAAGATTACTGTACCCGCCGAACGATAGAGACAAATGACAAGACAAACCGCGACGCGTTTCGACCCCTTTGGTCTTCTTCAGCCAAGACAAGCAACATTGAAGACAATGAAAATGAAGTCCAAGGACATCGAAACGCGTCATGTTTATCTTGTAATTAATTGTTTGTCGCTTTCGTTCGGCGTACAGTAATTTTTTTTTTTTTTTTGTCTCTGTTAACGTTAAATTTTACAACTTGTTTGATAGCAGTTGTTTAGTACTGCGAATGTAAGGGCAGGTGATAGGTCTGGTTGAGTTTCTTGTGTGTGTTCCTGCAGGCAGTCGAGAGCACGGGGACTGGGTTTCATTGATGGTAGTGGTAGGAAGAGTGCGAGACTGTTGTGAACTGTTTGCTTGGCCAGTTTGAGCGCCGTTTCCTGCATGGTTTGTGGCGCTTACTTTTGTATCTCAAAGGAGAGTGTTGAAGCGTTTAAACTTGAAGGCGGAACTGTGAGAGCAGTTTGAAGGTAAAAAGGTGCTCCTTTTTCTCTCGCTCACAAACAACGCAGACAAGACTTTTCAACTCAAGAGTACATGTGTTAATATGACAATTTACTCTCTCTCTCTCTCTCTCTCTCTCTCTCTCTCTCTCTCTCTCTCTCTCCTCTCTCTCTCTCTGTGTGTGTGTGTGTGTGTGTGTGTGTGTGTGTGTGTGTGTGTGTGTGTGCGTTTTCCACAATAACCACTTTCGTGCAACACAATTTCAAGTTACACCAATAAATACAAACATCAAAGGGCCAAAAATACAAATCCAATACCCTCTAGAATTAAAAAAAATTGCAAAAAAAGACAAACCTTTTGAGTCTATGCGTCAACACACACACACACACACACACACACACACACACACACACACACACACACACACACACACACACACACACACACTCACGCACGCACGCACGCACGCACGCACGCACACACACACACACACACACACACATACGAGTTGTTTTTTAAAAAGCACAATAAAATCCACAGCCAAAAATAAATTAGAGGTATTAACAATCGACAAATACGATTTTCACTTGGAAGAGGGGATTTGAAGGTAAGTATATTTGTCAGAGTTTAATGACAGCTGCCTATCGAGAATAGTTGTTCAAATTCATTAATAGATTTCACTTTGTTGTTTGCATGTATGCGAGCGTTTACTGAGAGAGAGAGAGAGAGAGAGAGAGAGAGAGAGAGAGAGAGAGAGAGAGAGAGAGAGACAGACAGACAGACAGACAGACAGACAGACAGACAGACAGACAGACAGACAGAGGGGGGGGGGGGGGGGGGGGGGAATGACTGCCTAGTTCTGTCCGGTTTTTGTTTGTTGTTGTTTTGTTTTTGTTTTGTTTTGTTTTCTTTTCTTTTGTTTTGTTTTGTTTTTGTTTTGTTTTAGCATTCGTAGTGCATTTCGTCTTCATGCGGCTTATTTCGAATGTTGCGTTAATAGTAATCGTTCATGCTAGGATATGTGAAGGAATAAATTCTCTCTCAGACTGAATGTATTTTTTGTATAATTTAGGTATGTATGTTATTGAGCGTGTGTGATGATGAAATATAACGTTATACTAGCAATAAATTAAGTCCACCCCTACCCCATCCCCTTTCTAGTCATTCCAGTTAGAAAACTTATCTATAAGAATATAACTGAGGGAAAAAAAAAAAAAAAAAAAATAAAGATAAACACCAATTGAACTACTCAATAAACATTTACATACAGAATCTAGTGCAAAATAATCATTTAGTAAGCATGGTAGGAGTAATGGTGTCGATCCATCATTATAACAAGGAATGCCTGAACTTTTAAAAAGTTCTCTTGCTTTTGAACAGTGAATCAGTAAGTGATTGACACTAATAGGTTCACCACATACACATTTAATATTAGTACAATACTTTGTTTTAAATGAATTTAAACGTATCCTATGGATTAGACTTTCGACCTCCCTGGACGAGAATATGACATGCTTGTATGACTTTTTTCCCATTGCCTTTATCATTTTGTTTAATACAGTTATGGCGTGCGCGCGCACGCGCACCTGTGTGTGTGTGTGTGTGTGTGTGTGTGTGTGTGTGTGTGTGTGTGTGTGTGTGTTGTGAATATGTGCCTGATTACGTATCCCATGTTGATCTCACTCTTCTTTTTCTCTTGTTGTTTTGATGTGGGGGGGGTAGTGGTGGTGGTGGTGGTGGTGGTGGTGTTTTGCTGCAATGGGTATTCTGGTGTTTTCAGCTCATTCTTCTTTATTGCATGACTTGATTTTGATACTACCCTTCTTTCATTGTATTCTGTCATTTGTGATGGATGTGGCAGATTTTGCTCTCTCTCTCTCTCTCTCTCTCTCTCTCTCTCTCTCTCTCTCTCTCTCTCTCTCTCTCTCTCTCAGTCTGGCTGACTCTCTCTCTCTCTCTCTTCTCTCTCTCTCTCTTTCTCTTTCTCTCTCTCTCTCTCTCTCTCTCTCTCTCTCTCTCTCTCTCTCTCTCATTTTGTCATCCTGTGTTGATATCCTTCTTCCTTCTCTTGTCGTTCTTGAAGTTGGAGAGGGGGGGGGGGGGGGGGGGCGTGTATGGAATTGTTTGCTGCTGAGTTGGGCATGTCTGTTGTCTTTCAGCTTTTTTTTTTTTTTAATCATTGCATGACTTAATCTTTTACGACTCTCTTTCATTGTAGTTCATCGTTTTTGATGTGCCAGTTTTCCTCCTCCTCCTCCTCTTCGTCTTCTTTTTCTTCTTCTTCTTCTCTTCTTCTTCTCTTCTTCTCTTCTGTCTCTCCGTCTCTTTATTCTGTGTCTCCAAGTCACCACCTCTCTCTCTCTCTCTCTTTGTGTCGCTCTCCATCCCTCCCTCTCTCCCACACTCTCTTCCTCTAGTTATATTGTGCATTCTCTTATTTTAAATTGCTATGTATTCATTATTGCTATGAGTTTCTATGCAGTTTGCATGCAATGATTTCTTCCACGTATTATTGTTTGAGGGCTGGATGAAAAAAAGCCACTGACTTTGTGCTTATTCTTTTCCCTCATTAAACATTTCGTTCGTTCGTTCGGAGAGGTGTTGAACATTCATGGTGCCAAAGCAGATCTTGGTGAGTTCGATGTTGCCGGCTATCATCACCCCTAGGCATTAAGAATATACCCGGCGTAATTTTCATTTGCAGTAGTAGGGGCTACACCGTGAATTGCATTGAGCTGTGATGTTGGCAAGCTTTGGCGATTCGCAACCGGTAATCAATGTAAGGGAGACAACTTCAGGATGTCTCAAGTTGTGGAAGATTAGTCTCCCCTGAACTAATTCCTTGCCAGTATAGCCAGCAAATCGGTGGTCGCCAGCGTAGTCTGTTAGTGCTGTAATAATAGAAAACATCGAACAAGGACAACCAGTGCTCTCAAGGTGAAACAGTGACATTCACATAATTCCAAACTAAATCTGCTTGCAGTATTGATCCATCTACAACCACACACACTTCCTTCCACAGTATCACTGCAGTAAACAAGACACAGAAAGATGCTGGTCAGGAAAGTTGAACAACGTTAGCAGTCTGAGATGCATCTGAAATGAATAGATGCAACTCGACTGCCGGTGTGGTTCCAGCCTCCTTGTTTGGTTCATAGCACACTCGCCTCTTTTCAGGACACAGATGGGAATGAAATTCACAAATGAATGTCTGTGATGGGAAACGATCCAATGCTGTCACCACAAAGAATTCCACAATCTTCTCAAGATTTTTAAAGCTGCATCTGCTTTGGGACAGCCATCAAAACTTCGAGAAGACTGTGGAATTCATTGTGGCGACAGGACTGACGATCTGACGCAGCCAAATGATTAAAATCGACTACAGAAGAAGAAGAAGAACCTAAAACTTTCTTACCCCACACGTCAGAGACGTTTACCATTGAATCACAAGCTTCTGTGTCTCTCTGACTTGTTGGATGATTGCTTCAAGAAGCCGTCAGTCCATTCTTTCACTGACTGAACGGGAATCTGTTATAAAACAAACAAAAACTGCACCAACGCTTTGCGGCTTACACACACACACACACACACACACACACACACACACACACACACACACAAGCGCGCGCGCACTGGCAGAGAGAGAGAGAGAGAGAGAGAGAGAGAGAGAGAGAGAGAGAGAGAGAGAGAGAGAGAGAGAGAGAGACGCGCGCGCGCGCGTGCGCGCGCGTGCACAGCGATGCTGAGAAACTCAACTGTATAGACAGATCAAGGCACTGTAGATATCCATTGGTCACACACTATACGACGACGTAGGAACGACCATATGCATACTCGGCGGTACAAAAACAGCTTGTCCTTGATAGTTAAGCTAGCTGAACGTAAATCTGATCATTCACCTGCACATGAAGCTGCTTAAGTTCTCCTCCGGATGGGAAAAAAAAAAAAAAAAAAAAACTCGTTGAAAACATCTGCTCCCAAGCTGATGAAGCTATAGGCTTCCTAAGGAGACACTTGAAGACCAGCTCCCAGACTAGACCATCGGCGTTATCATCCGCTGAGAAATGAACCGAGGCGACCACATTATATGATTCGCGCCATCTGTGCCAAGGCAAATAAGACCCTGGGGTTTCTCAGACGGGATCCAAGACCAGCAGCACCACTGAGCATTAAAGAGCGAGATTGCAAAGCCTTAGTACGACCCAAGAAGAATTGGCCTTCAAGTCATTTATACGTCCTGTCCTTGAATACTCATCAGTCTGAGGCTTATACTAACAACGGGATCGTCACTGACCGACTGGAGACAATCCAGCGACGTGCAGCTAGATTTGTACTGAGGCAAAATTGCAGTACACTGGGAGTGTCCGCAATGATCAAACAACTCAGTAGACATTATCCTCCCCCACCCCACCCCCTCCCCGCTCCACAACAACGACGCCTTACAAGGAGGCTATGATGTACAATCTACTGATTGATGAGGTTGGCATGGACACGGAGATTGAAGCTTATCTTTCAGACACTGCCACATCGGTGCTCCTGCACAAAACAGTTGTTACAGATCTTCTATAGGTCACAACATTGACAAGCGTGATTCCTTCTACGTACGACCCGGAACTGGAATACCTTGCCTCCCCATGAAAAACAAATAAATGAATAAATACATAGAAAAATAGATAAATGAAAAAATGATACATACACACATAAATAAATAAACGAATAGATAAATAGATCAAAACATAAAGTGGAAAACCGACTCAATCGGCACTTTTTCGTAAGGGTCTCGATCAGCAAATAAGTAAAAACTCCCTTTCTTTGTTTCTTTCTGTCTGTCTTTCTTTCTTTCTTTTCCTCTTTCTTTCGGTTTTTTTTTTTTTTTCCTTTCCGCCGACTCCTTTTTTTCCCTTGCTTTTTCTGCGCGCGCGCGCGCTCTTGTGTGTGTGTGTGTGTGTGTGTGTGCAAGGCCTCGACGACGTCATCTGTTTTGCAGCTAGGCGACAATGAAAAAAGTGGTAGCCTGACTAAAACCCCTTTTTATGATTTCAGGCGGCTAGCAGCTCTATCCACTTTTTGTTCTCTCTCTGATAAATGTGTTCTTTCCGCAAATCTCCCGAAAAGTAGCAGAATCATCAGCTGTGACTGTTGGTCGCTCACGGAGGCAAGAGGGAGCTCTAGAATTTTACATGCTGTTTGCATCTGTAGACACGCTCCTGTATATTAACATTTAGCTTGTCTGCTCAAAGAGTTAAACAATGAAACTTCATCTTTTTAGTCACATGGCCTTTCCGCGTACGCCATCTTGTAGGAAGCGATAGGATTTTTGACTGGGCACTTTACATCATAGTTTGTTAGTATACCACCTAGACTCTTGTTCAGTCCATCGTAAAGGTAAGGGGGAAAATACGTATGTCGTATATATTTTATACGTATTCAGTACATAAATGGCAGCATTTCATATGAAAAGAAGATCTCCGAATTTGAAGTCTTCTCTCCGTCTTTATATTCAGTAAATTACCGTATGAGCTTGGCCCACCCACATCCTTTCGGTGTTGAAGTTAAGTCACAAATGCAAGGATGTGAGAACTAATCTAATATATTACGAAGCTTCTGTGCGCCATGGTCTTTATTTTGATTGATCATATTAATATAATTATTCAAAAGGAAAAGCTAACCCCGGCAGCAATGATAAACCACGGCTTGTTTTACATGTAATTCGGTGAGGCAGCTTCAAATTTTGAATAACGCCGACACACTTTACAGCAAGTGCTTGGGCTCTTACAAGTTCAGTACATGAATTACAGTCATGGTTAATTTACACAGGTGTCTTATCTTCTGTTGGAGCAAAAAGGCAGCAAGGGGGATAACTTTGGTCAGTCAGGACACACCAATAGTTCAGTATACACCGGTGGCCTGCGGACATAGGAGTCGGAGACAGTTGTAGTGGCAGGGTTGTGTCGGTTGTTTAGATAGTATTGAGAATACTGTATCCAACAGATGTAGCCAGCTACATGAAAGACACATTGATAGTCATTTGCATATGACCTTTTCACATAGCGATACAGTGACTCGGATGTGAAGGGACAAATTCTACCATTTAGACAAAGAAATGAAGTGGTCATGTTACATTACATTATAACACTTACGCAACAGTTGAGATGAACAATTATACAGTAATATTTAATATAAACATAAATAATCTGTCCGTAAACTTTTGTATTCCACCATGTTAACTTTTATATATACGTGTACCATTTAGATTAAGCAGCTGCTGACATTAGCAGTTATACAGTAGTGTTTAATATATGTATACATGATCAGACATAAACTTTGGTATTCCACTATGCTAACTCACAAGTACCTTTTAGCTTATCAGTTATATGGTAAAATGCACATGCTACACTTGACAAAACTTGCTTTTCCACCTTTTACCACATTCAGCTGATTTATGTGGTCGGATGCTGGAGGTCACAGTGCTTATTACTATTTTCTGTTGCATTCAAGGACTTTATGCAAAAAAATGTGCTTCTGATGAAAAAAAAAATGCATTTAGCTGTAAAACATGTAAACAAAAAGGAACAATATTCTTACACATCTGCTCTAGTCATTCACTGAATCAAACAAGTTTGCCTTATCTACCTCTCCACAGCAAGCCTTGCCATCTTTTCTTTCTTCCTTTTCGAAGCTGTAATGTTCTTTGTTGTCCGTAAAGGTGATTTTGAATTGAAGTCAATGGTTCTGATTCATTTGCCAGCTCACCTGTTAGTGTTACTGTTTGCCAGTGTCCTCAACAGAAAATGATGAAAAACAAAGATGTTTGTTGATTCACCACTTTGGTTTCATTCGTTTAAAGAATCTGCTTGATTCCAGCAGTGTGTAATCATGTATGTAGTACCTAGGAACATGGGGTTCCTCAAGCAAGTCATGTAGTAGAATGGAGACCAGTTGTGAGCTTAATTAATTTAATAACGAGCAGGTTTGTGCCTTTTCCTTACCACTACCATCATTCAGCTCAGTGACTATTGCACATGGATTGATGTTTGTTAGCAAAGTGGAAAGGAAAGCATTTGCTACATGACATCACATGATTCCCACTGTCAAGCCGGAGGTGTGCTTTGAGATACAGGCTCTTTCTGTAAATGTAAAGGCTGTCATGAATATGCAATAATGAGGCAGAGTTCTGGATGAGCTTCTGCACTGCATGTATTGTTCATTGTTTTCATTGCACTTTGTTTTTAAACTAAGAAATTGATGTGCTGTATAATTGAATTTTTTATTGAATCGGTATCGGCAAAAGCAGTCTCAATTTTTCTGAAGGGAAGCCACTGATAGTATATCCGCGGATTGCAGAAGGCGATTCTGACTGGATTTTGTAAGCAATGATGATAGGGAAAGATAATTGAATATGAAATGGAAAGATAATTGAATAGAACATTTTTTCTAATCTGCTAACTTGCTGCTCTGGAGCTTGTACAGTTATAGACAGATCTGATCGGTATTTGAAACATTGTGGATTAATCCCTACCTGCACCACCCTTCTATTCTAAAGTTTGGCTTGCAGTCCATATGTAAATACACATGAATAAAAAAAAAAAATTTTCTATAATCGCCTTTAGTTTAAGTGAATTAAAAAAAAGTACCAACAGTGTATCGCTGCCTGTAAATTAAACTGCCGTAACTCTTTTTTTTTTTTTTTTTTTTTTTTTTTTTTTTTTTTTTTTTTGCATTTTTGAGAGTTCTGGTATTCTGTAAGAGTGGGCCAAGGGGCATAATGTAGCCAAGTCCCAATCACATTATCCTAAAAATAAGCATTTTGTTATCAGAACACTTGTACGGTAACTCAGTTCGCAGTGTATTTTGTGGGGGGTAATAGTTTTTTTTCGTCTAGTGTAAAATTTTATTTTCAGACTTACGGCAGTTGTATTTCCGGGTGGTGATATGATCGATATGTGATTCTCAGTTGACAATGAAGAGAAGAATAGAGTAGGCCTCACATTTGTGAGCTGACTAAGTACAATATGTGCATGCACCTGCATGCATGATGCTGACAGGCTTTCTCTAAAGAACCTGTGCCTTATGTCAGTGAGACAGCACTCCTCCGGGTTGTTTTCAAAGAAAAACTGGGGAAGCGCACATTACAGTGAAAGGGGAGGAGGATAGTGGACTGGTTTTGACCTGAAGTTGACTGTTCAGTTGACAGTCTCCTCCTGTGTGGGAACTAGTCATCCAGTTTCTTGGGAACCACCTGAACATTGCTTTAGTTTTTTTTTTTTTTTTTTTTTCCTTTTTCCTTTTTTTCCCCCTTAAAGTCCGTACATTTTCAAATGCATAATGATTGTAATTTGAGGGATTGACTGCTTTTACTCTGTTACTGTTGATTCCTGAGTCACTGCCATATGTGAGACACGGGAAGGCATATGGAAAACCCTTAAGAATGTAGAGTTGGTGACATAGTTTTTGATCAGTTTTATTGTGTAAGGTTTATGGATAAACGACGTGCACTTCACCCATACACTTCCACCATGCAAGCAGCCATGAATAGATCATTGTTTTATTGCTTTTGGAACTGTAGAGTTTAATGTTAATACTAATAATTAGTCATACTTCATGTACCGGTCCTGAGTATTATGCTGATTTATGGCTGTTGAAAAAGTACAATTTATATTTGACATAAGAAATGAAAAACTTGAATGTGTTATTGGGGGAGGGGGGGGGGGGGGGGGGGGGGGGGGGGGGGGGAGGAAAAAAGAATCAGGGGAGGGGTATATGACATTTCAGATTAAAAAAAAAAAAAAAAAATATTTTTCTTCACAGGACAATGACTGTAAAGATTTTCATCGGCAATCTCAGTGAAGATACTGAAGCTGATGAGCTGAGGGTTCTGTTTGAGAAGTACGGCATTGTAGAAGAATGTGATGTCCTGAAAAACTATGGCTTTGTGGTGAGTACTGATGTACATCATGTAAAAAAACAAGAGAACTCATTTGTAATTAAGTGTTAGACTTGATGAAAGACTCAAAATCTACATGAATTTCTTCTTGACAATATTCAGAAAATCATTAATAGTGAGGTGGATCTGTTGATGGTTCTGAAGTCTGCAATTATGTGTGTGTGTGTGTGTGTGTGTGTGTGTGTGTGTGTGATTTTCTTTCGATAGATTTGTACCAGTTGCTAGCTGTTAATATTTATTTTCATATTTCATGTACCAGCTATTCTTTTTTCTTAATGCCAAAAGTGAAGGATGCTTTGAACTGATTGCGAAACTAACAGCTGTCGGGCTAACTGCTCATTAGTGTGCATGTATTTAAATAATAAAATTGCAAGTGGTCCCTTGATCTCTGTGGATCATAGTTAGGAACTGAGATGGGGCTTGTCAACTATCTCATTTTTAATTAAGAATCAATAGTCATCAGTGTTTTGTGAAATTTTGATGTTGTTTTCACTCACGTTTTAATTTAACTTACCGTTATTTTTTTTATTGTATTTGAAAACTTAACATGTTCTTTAGAAATAATGAAAACTGAAAAGAAAAACTTTTTGCTCGGGGCTTTTAACTGTAAAATCTACATTTTTTGTTTGTTGAGCTTAAACTGAATTTGTGGGTAATCGGTTCCATGAACTTTCTCAGTTTCTGAAGTGCCATATGCAGTATTTAAATTGAAGTTACCAGTGAATAGTTCTTGTGTTAATTTCTTGGTTTTGTTTCAAAGTATCCACACAAATAAATGATATATTGTCTTTTGTAGCAACCCTGGTATTTAGGGTCTGTTTCATTTACAGAAATTGTGATGGTTTACATATATGTCTCCACAGCACATGACAAGCAAGAGTGAAGCTGACAAAGCTATTACCAATCTGAATGGCTACAACGTCAGGGGACAAAGAATGAGAGTGGAGGTATGTGTGTAATTAATCGGTTTTAAGATTGCCTTACAAACAGCTTTTCAAGAGAAACTGCTCTTGAAAATAACAAAAATTAGTGACATTTTATAGCTTTGCAAACAGCTTGTCAAGAGGAACTGCTCTTGATAATCACGAAAATTGGTGACATTTTATATCCCCCAAGTTCTCCCCTTTTTGGTGAAATAAAAAGTAACGAATTGTTTCAGCATTTCAGGAAATTTTAGTGCTGTACATGATGTCATTAGTTTTCTAACTACAATTCATTGTTTAGATATTTAAGGGGAAAAAAAAAAAAACTATTTGGATCATTGCTAATTTCCCTAGAGCTAATATCCCTAGAGTGCTTGGGGGGGGGGGTTTGTGGGTTTTTTTTTTTTTTTTTTTTTTTTTTTTTTTTTTTTTTTTGTACTAAGAAGATTTTGGTATTTCATACAATCTTAGCACAGTTGATTTTTTAAAATTCTTGCCAGGATGAAAAATTGCGATGCCTCGCTACATCAGTCCGAACCACTTCGTTTGACCAATGGCTTATTTGTTACAAGTTAAACAGTGTTGAACAGGTTTTGTCGTAGGAGAAGCAAACAAGACAGAAACGAGTAGGAATTAAGGTGAGGGATATGCGTATCTTCCACATTTTTCGATTTTATTGTTTCCGTGATAACACCGAAGTGAGAGATATCAGATTGTTAAAGTGACCTCAATTTCTTTTTTTAGTTTTGTGAAGACCTAATGTGGGAGAAACATTACATTTTGAAGTAATAGGAATTCAAAAAAGGAGATCAGTCAGAATATTTTGTTATACAAGAACACCATTTTCATGGTACGTTGCCGTATATTATTGTGCAAAAGTTACATGTGTCGCTGATCGATTTGCTTCCTTTTTCACCGTTTCACTACATAATTCCGCCGCAGTAATAACATCCTTTAGCATCTGGCAATATCAATAGTTTGCCTTGATACTCAATTTCTTTATTGCAACATTTCATTAGAACATAACATCGTGAAAACATTTATGTATAAAGTGCTTGTCAGTGAACAAAATGATGATAAAAGCCGTGTGCTGTGTAAATCTGTCGAGCTTTGAGTATTGTTTCATTTTGTAAGTTTGTTTGCGTCCGGCCTTGGTGATCCAATGCGAGTAGCGAAGGCGAGGTGAACTGCACTCCGCTGTGTGCTTTTGCCACTCGACTTGCGTTACCCTGCTCGTGGGCCGCCGACTGTGGACCTCGATAACGTTGTACACCTCATCCTGTTGCAGCTTTCGACCGGAAAAGGGAGAAATCCGAGAGGAGACCGCAGAGGGTAAATGTCATCTTCGCCACTCCGCTCTACTTCCTTCTAATGTTATCTCAGACTGCAGTGCTGTTGTCCGTCACATTTCTGTAAAAGAAAAGCAAGTATTTGGGGGTCGCGCTAAGATTTTTTAAACTCCAAACAGTTTGCATTGTCAGAAGAAAATACAAAAGCGTCATTCGTTTGTGTCTTCTGATACACTTACCAGATTAGATGTTTTCGACATGGTAGTGGGGGTGAGAGGGTAGGAGAGCTTCCTCTTGGTGCAGTATTAGAATTATTGTGGTCTTGCCATGTTAAACAGACTAGTGCTGTGCTATTAAAGGTTCAGCCTTCAAAGACAATACAGCAGTAAACCAGTGCATTTTCATTCATGAACAAAATGTGCGACTATAACTCGATGAGAATAATGGTCATTGCTTCCCCTTCAGCACTAGATACAGTAAAGAGTTTGAAACTTCTTGAATTCAGAGCCCCATTTCAAGGCCTTGAAAACCCATGAAAGTCAGTAAAATGTGGTTCTGTTGACCAACCCATCTTGAAAACCTTTGAAAATCAAGCCATTAGTTCCAAAAATTTTTAACGTGGCAAAAGAAAAAAGCATTTGTCTGCGTTCAGGTTGATGAAAAATTATTAATATACAAATTTTTACATAGGCGTAATCCTGCATTGTTGTCTGTTGTTTAACCAAGGGAGATAATTTGTGACTTCTGCAATTTTTAAATTGTAGGCATGCGCGAAAGTCTTGGCTTCTGGCTTGTTCAGTTGTCTGTGATTGCTGGTTGGTAAACAAAGCTTGAAAATGCCGGGGGGGGGGGGGGGGGGGGGGGGGGGCTTTCAACCATTTGAGCCATCTGTGGTTGGATAAACCAGAGTATTCTATTGGTCGGGAGAAGACTTAGCAAACAAACATGCTTGCTACCCGTACAGTCTGAAAAAAATAGTTTTAGTGTGCTAGCAGTGGGCGAGAGTGCCCTGGTTAGCCACAGCAAAGGAAAAAAAAAACATGGCTCTACTGCCGTTGAGCAAATATTTGGCAGCGATACTCATCTCGCACTTTCTTACAAACAATACAGTTTCAGCAGCGTCGAACGCGAATGTTGTGTCGTCATTTAATCGTGATCCTGTTATGTCCGTGCACGAATCTAGTACCAGGTCTTCAGCCACAATGGACTGATTTTGCTCAAAGACAGATGTGCTGAAATCTGAAATTCTTTGGACACTGCATACTGTCAACTCGCACCAAAGCTTCAACTCTTGTGAACAGAATTCTCAGCTTTTTTAAACGATGTTTCCAGATAGTCAAATCGCCAAAGGATTTCAGTGTGATGAGGGAAAATCAAGGTATCAGTGTGATGAGGGAAAATCAAAGTATTTGGTGACATTTGGCATTGCACCTCACTTTCATTCATTGTGGAAAAAAAAGAACAACACAGAAGAATCAAACTATGTGGTAGTGAGCAATTTGTTGGAGGGTGAGTAGTGACTTTCCAGACTTGTAGCGGTTCTTTTGTATAAAATTACTTTCCAGTTAGTACTAACAGTATTTCTGCTTTCTGCTGTGTGAAGTTACAGCTGATCAGTTGACCTTGGGCAGAAAACAGGTAAGAGGCGTATCCATTTACGCATGTGTTGTAGCCTTGAATTAAAAGAAAAAATCATCTTGAAAACTTCTTGAAAACTCTTGAATGTTGTTCTTGGGAGTCTGTAGGACCCTGCAGTATAGCAGAGAAAGTGTGTGACTACCATTTTTGCTGTAGACAGTTGCCCATATGTTGTTCTTCAATTTTTTTTTTTCGTTTTTAACTAGTGCAACAGAAAAATGCTGTCAATTCTTAAAAGTGCTTATGCGGAAAAACTGCAGCAGATTGATTATTTCAAAATTAATTAGTTTGATAAAAAAAAAAAAAACTGGGGAAGGACCCGAAAGATTTCAAAGCAATAATTATAACACATGTTGGATGGTTGTGATGCAGATGATGATGTAGTTTTTCTTCAGCTCTTAATCAGTGACAGTTGATATGATATGGACCGTTTTAAACACAAAGTTTCAATTTAGATTGACAGTTGGATGTACTAACAGAAGGCAAGTGATTGAATGGTTGCATTCAGTCAGAAATGTGTGCTTATTATAGAGTGCATGGTTGTGAAGTGATTCTCTGGATTTAGTGAGTTTCTGAATTTCACCCTGTTCGCTAGCCACTTGTCTTTCAGTACCTATGTGCATTTGAATGGGAAGTGTTGAGCATTATTGACAAGAACTCGCTAGAGGAATTAAAATCTTGCTGTGGGATCATGGCAACCATTTCCAAAAGTTACTAACAGTTTGCGATCGTTTATGCATGAATACTGCGCGGAGGTTTGATAACTTTGTCTGGAAAAATGAAAACAAGGAAAATGCGTATTCAGAAAACATGACAGCGCGACCCCTGTAATTGCTAAACTGTTGTGACTGTATAGAACAAACTACTGCTTTTGCACGCAGAAGAAAAAAATTTTTAAACTGCGAAACGTTTCCGAATTTTTGCTTATCCAAACCAGCTTTCATTGCAGTTTTGTGTCGCACTTACCGACATGCTTCATAGTTTGAAGACTCGTGTAATTTGCATCCTAAACGATTTTTAATCGCAAACATATTGCATACTGGATTTTCTTTTTTTTTTTTTTTTTTATTTCCCAGTGTTGTTATGTGATTGAAACGTCATTCATAATCAAATGGACAAGTGTCATGATTATTGTCATACATAAAAACTTGGATTAAAGTGACTCATTTGCAAATTTTGTGGGGTTTTTTTTTTGTCTTTTCAGAGTCATGTGCAGGTGAGTGCTATGAGGGAATATGTTGTGTATAGTTTCATTATTGGAATCTTTTGCCACCACTCCACTTGGTAACTGGTTCATTTTAATGGATATTTAGAAAATGATTCATCTGAATAACTGTAAACATATCCTGTAGTCACCTCTCCATCCTTTCTGTCATTATCCAAAGACATGAATGATCATGGTGCTTTGATTTGCAGTGAATCCACATTAAGTGCTGAACACTGATGGCACTGTTTATCCATGCTTACAGGTCAGATCGGGGAGGGCGTCCACGTCCATATCCGCCTGGTCCTCCACGACGAGGTTTGCCACCACCGCCTCCTGACTATGACCGCTATGACCCATACTATCGCTACCCCTACCCAGAAAGGGATCCCTACTACCGCCTGCACCCGGCTGACCGCTACTTGCCCCCACCACGGCTGCCACCAGTGGATCGTTACGCCTTGGCCAGAGAGCGCTTGTTGCCAGAAGAGCGTGGGCCTACCCTCTGCCTGATCCACGTGACCGTCTGTTGGCTCGTGAACGTCTGCCCCCTCCGTACCCTGAGGATGCAGCCTACGAGCGCCTGAGGGCCGTGGAAAGAGCTCCTCTGCCAGCTGACCCCTATTACAGAGAGAGGTCCCCTCCGCCAGCCAGGCCGCCCCCTGAATACTACGACAGGTCAGCGGTGATTGGACAATTCTCTGATGAATTCTAGAAAGTGTTTAAACAAAATTTTTGTTTTTAAATGTACAATGTGAGCTAAAAAGAGAATAAAACTGAAATGAATGATTTAAAGACATGTTACTCTTCATAGTTTTCTGACCAACTTACCTTGTGTGTTTAAAAAAAATTCAAGAAAAAAAAAAAATGATGTGTTTCAGTAAATCAGAAGAAAAGGAGAAAAGATTATGTCATTGAGAGAGAAGGAAGGCAACATCAGGAAATATACATTTGAGTTATGCCCTTCTCCAGTGTGTTGTCACCATTGTGACAGAAGTGGGAAAGCAGCACTGTGGGCATGTCATTGCTCCATCTTTGGAGCCTGGGTTGTTTGTATTCACTCTTCGGATAATTCACAGACTGCACAAAAAAAAAGAGTAACCAAACCTTTTAAAAGCTACATGCAATCCATTGGATTGGTGTCTGTGATTAGAACGAAACGCTGCCCATACAAGAAAGAGTGAAGCACAATACGCAGGCAGTGAGAAAAGTCGGCCATTTCTGCAAGCTGCTTGCTTACATACCCACACCGAGGCTTTAACCCATGTCCCAAACTAGGGGGTTGACCACTTGTGTATCAGTTGAAGGATCACATCGAAACTGAGGTAATATGTCTAAACTTAAAAAAAGCATTAATTGAATGGTTCCATATGTT
Source organism: Conus betulinus (assembly GCA_016801955.1). NCBI lineage: Eukaryota > Metazoa > Mollusca > Gastropoda > Neogastropoda > Conidae > Conus > Conus betulinus. The sequence continues at coordinate 185,095 of JADBJO010004000.1, read as the reverse complement.
TTCTAAATATGTGGGTTACATACATAAAAAACTGAGTGGTGACATGATCAATAATGTGTTTACATGAAAGATTCCATACATCCAACCGAAGGGTCATGTATTGTGTGTGAACTGAACGCTTGCGTTCAATATTTCACTGAGGGGTCACGTATTTAAACTGTACCGTCATATAATTATATCTAAACTGAAGGTCCCATGATTTTCACATTTGAAGTGAATGGTCATATATGATTTATTAATTGAAGTAGGTACTCCAAAGTGATTTTTTAAAGTGTTTTTGACATTTGTTTTCAATAGGTCAGGATTTTAGAACAACTTAAAACTAAGAAAATTATGTAAAAATTTATAGCTATAGTTTAATTAGGAGCGAAGTTATGATTTTTTTTAATATTTAATTTTTTTTACGACAGTCAGAATTCCCCTCACTTATTTAAAAATCACTTGGGAGTACCTAATGATAGCAGTAAAAAAAAAAAAAAAAAAAAAAAAAGGTGCATGGAAGTTTTACAAATAGAAAGCACCTGGCGTAACACTAGTAAGACAATCAGTGGACAGATGTACCACAGCTTCCCACCTTCCCTCTACCACAGCACACGGAACATATGGAATGTGCAACCATGCATACCATATTCCACGCCACCACCTCCACCTCACATGAGTGTGTGCACCATTGGATCACTCACAAGACAACCACTCCACTCCCTTCAACTATCAAACCTGCATATCCACAGGCACCAGAAGCCTATGGCTACAAAGCAGAGGACCCCATGACTCTTGTGTTGCACTCCAGCGTGTGCTTTTTCCATGGCACATCACCAGCATATCATTCGATAAACATAAACAGACAAATCAACAGACCCATCAGGGAAAAAAAAAAAAACCAGTTGCAAGCAAATGTTCCCAAAACATACACACACACACACACCATATCATACACACAACTGTAGACTTAAAACATTATACACTTGCATTGCTTCACTGGTGCATGCCCACTAATGCATTCAAGCCCACAGCAAAATAGGAGGTGGTCCGAGAGATTCTAAAGTCAGACACCTCAGCCGACCTGTGTTAAGTCCTTTGTGTCTGCAAGTGGAAGTGCCCAGTGTGAGTTTGCCTTATTCTCCAGGAGTCTTGCAGTGTTAACCATCAGATTATTCTAATATTTGGTTGGTGATGTCTCTTGCTTTGGTAAGTCTGGATGTGCAGTCATTTCCTCTTTTGATGTTGAGCTCTGTAAGATGGTATGTGGTATAGAGGCTTTGCTCTTTTTTGGAGTTGATTTCTAAAGATTTCTTCAGTCAACCAGTTCTAACCATTGCCTTTCCAGCCAGGTGTCTGCTCTCTTATTTCCTTTGACACCTGCATGTCCTGGGCATTACATCCACATGATTCCCTCTAATGGAAAGCTGCACATTACTTCATGCAAAGTGGGGCATCCCATTCTTTTTTTCCTCTTTTTGAAGCAGGTTCATAGAGTCGGTCAACATCATGGCTTGCTGAGTCCTAAGCTGGTCTGTGGATGAAAGCCGGTGGAGTGCTTGTGTCACTGCAAAAACTGCATGTGCCATTGTCTCTTTGAATAGTTTGGCCCATTTTCTTCACTGTGTATCTACAGTCTGACATAGATTTTTGCCTAAACCGTCAGTGTATATAATAATGTCTTTTTTGATGCCGAGGTATTCCGTCTACATCTGAATTTCTGTATTGGTTTTGCTCTCTGGCCATTCTCAACAGCGTCATCCAAGTTCTGGAGCGACCGCACTTTAGCAGAGCCGTTAGTGTGGTTTCGATACTTTCTCCTTCTGCTTGTTTTTTTTTCATAACTGATACACAAGCTGTATATTGTCTTCAGCCCATCCCGTCCATGATTTTCTATGTCCTTGACAAGTGCTTTTTGTTCCTAGTTAACTGCTGTATGTACTGGGTTTGGGAGATTTTCAAGTGTTTTTAAAATATGCCACCACCTGTTCTAGGTCATGTCTGACCTGCATTGAAGGAAGATCAAGCAAGTATTGCATAATTTCAAATAGTGTGTCCTTCATAGTTCAGAGATCAATCTCATTGCTGCATTTCAGATTCTTTCTAATTTAAGATTGTTCTTTGACGGTCTTAATTCATAATCAGTCCTGTGCAGTCATACTTCATTATGCAGTTGGTAGAGATGACGTTGCTCAATGCTTAGGTTCTGAGGACCTTTACACTGAATGCTGACGCTGTCTTCCCTTTGACAAACCAGTATGCCTTGAACCAATATCATAGAATTCATTTTCTAACAGGAAACCTCCCCTGATGAGAAACCCACCAGCAGCATCAGAACCTTCAGTCACGCGTATGAACACCACTGCGTATCCACCATCCAATGGCTACGATTACTATCGCCGGCCAGCTTCGGCTGCTGAACGTGCTTCTTACAGTGGGGCAGCAGCCAGCGCCCAAGACTACTACGCTCCACCACCCAGAGCCAGCGCTGCCTATGATCGCCCTGTTGGTCAACCAGGGAGTGCTGGAGGTTACGCCAGCCAGCAGCCGCAGGTGCCGCAGCAGAGCAAGGCATACGACAGCCAGGCATTGCTGCAGACAAAGCCTATTTTCTTCTAAAAGACAGATGTGCAGAGAGAGAGAAACTTTCCTAATGTTTTTAGTTTTTGTTGCACAGCGGCAATTTTAGTACTTCTTTTTGTACCTTTTAAACATGTTTCTTGGCAATTGTGTTGGTGATGGAGTAAGACTTGGATATTCCAGTTTAAAAGCATGACCTCTTGTTGTGGCCTGTGGATTTTGTTCTCAGCCTCGAATACTAGGTAAAGAGCCTGAAAGTGGGGGGGGGGGGGGGGGGGGTGAGATGGGGAGGGACAGAGTTCTGGTAGTTTATTGTCACAATGTTGTAGCTTAAGAGAGTGTTTCCATGTTGTTGTGTGTAGGTTAGATGCTTTTAAGTGGGTTGATGTCAGATTGGTGCTCAACATCTGTTGGCAAATAAATGAAACCGTTAAGCTTTTTATACATACATAATAGACTTGAAAGGCTCTGTCCAATTGATCGTTTCTATTCACTTGATAGAATTTCATTTTTTTTTTTCTACCATGATTTCAAAAGTAAATGTTTACTTGCACTGGTCAAATTTAAACAAAGGATGTATATATTTGAGGTGTCTTTTTTAGTTCCTTTAAATGAAACCCATTAGTTAAAGGGAAAAAAAAAAAAGAATTTGTGTCTGTATATACACTTTAGTGCATATACCTGGTTTGGTAGGTTGTTGATTAGAAGAAGAATGGCATATTAGGGTGCTTTTATGTAAGACATGGACATGATGATATTCTTTCCTTTCTTTGCTAACGGTTCATGTTGTTTTTTTCCTGTTGAGAATTTTTCCATGGTACTTTGCTGAGCTAGTGAAGAACACTGGCGAAGCAGGGATTGAAAGAGTTACTTTTGCCAAAATGGAAAGTTTTTGGCCAACTTTGCATTGTCCACTGAAATCATGGCAGTTAACTCCTGTGCCATCTTGAAATATTAAAGTTGTGTTCTTTCTTTATACAGCATGGCTTTGTGTGTCTGAACTCTTTAGTATTCTCTTGCTCTCTCTTTCCGTCTCTCCATTCTGTGTGGAAAAGAATGATTTGACAACTTTGAGTGTGTAGTAGTAGCACTGTGATCCAGTCGCTCTGCAAAATGGTGATATTTCTTATAATGTTAGGGAAAAAAGCTAACCTTCTTTAGGGCAGTGTATGAAGGCACTCGATGATCTGTCAAATTAAACTTACAAAGTTGTTCAATATAATCTCAGAGCCAGTAGTAGCAGCAAGCAGTAGAAGACAGAGTGATAAGGTTAACAAAAAACAAACTTTTGTAAACAAAATCCTTTTTATTTATATAACTGGAATCGATAACCAAGAAACATGAGCAAAGGCATAAAGTAAGATAACAGCACAGGTTTTTTGTGAATCACAACCCAAAGTAATATGTTTCCATTTACAGAAAAAGAGAGTTGGTACAACGACAACAGTTGCACCAAACTGATATGTATTTACATTCACAGAAAAAGATAGTGCATCGACAATAGTCACCAAGAACTTAAATGCATAACAAAATTATTCACCTTGTTTGAAACGGGGTAAAACAATCCATCCCCCAAAAAGAAGATAATTGTAATAAAGACGTGGATCTGGGGTTTCAACCTTGCTGTGTTTTTCTGAAATGTCGAATTAAACTTGGGTGCATCTGACTAAAGGAAGAAAAAAGGACTAATGGTGCTATTGTCATCGATCAGTCACCAAGTGGAATGAGCTCCGTTGGTGAATTGGTCACCGAGCACATTTAATCGTGACTGTAGAAATCTTCTCTTCGACGGCTCAAAGGAAATAGATTTTGTTTCTCTATTAGAGCTCGCTTCATGTAAATCATTCAATGTTCTGTAGCTATTCCGTACATAATTTTACAACAATCTGTGTTTTTAGTCTGTGTAAGGTATCTGACAATACAACCAATAATAATTGTACCAGGAAATGATTATCTGCAAATTTTCCATAGTGCGATGAAAAAGGATGAAGGAGGTTGGAACTTCTCTTGTCCAGTCTAAGTGCACATTTAGCGTCGTATACTGTACCATGTCAGACATAGCATTCAACGGCAGTTGGTCAGCTCCGTCAGGCCGAATTTTTGTGGCCAATGCAGTCATAAGATAGTCACGTGATGCCCACCCTACTTCCACCAGCGGAAGATGCCGATGTTCGCTTCCTGTTCCTCATTCAACTTCGGCCTGTCGCCCAAGCAAGATAAGTCTTGTGCTCTGTCTCGCCTATACTTTGCCTTTGTATAAAGATTGATTGTGTTCGCATTCTTGACTCGTTTACTTGTGGCTTGCGCTAAACCCTTAGCACTCTTGCCGTGTGAGGCTATCGGTGGGCTAGCGTTTCTAGCAATTGATTCACTTCGCGATCGTCGTTGTCCCGGTTCGTGGTTTATCCGCGCATCCCGGTTCGTCGTGTATCTGCGTTTTACTCACGCCAGTTCTAAGTGCACAGTCTGATTAGGTCTCATTAATATCATATGTTAAACATGACTATGCAGATTTTATGATAATGGTTAGCACTTTTACATAGCAACTTCATTATTTTGACATGGTTAACCAGGAACCTTCAGTGTGAGCATGTTTGCATAGCCTAAGCTATAAACTTTTGTACACTGCAAAAGGTCTACACACCTAGCATTCATAGGCACCTTATCTACAGACAACATGGATTGTATCCCCCAAAAAAGATGTGTGTCTGGTTTCATTCTAGAGTGCCTCATACGCAGAAAAATTATGGAAACTGCCAAGACATATTCTTGTTTACCAGCATAGGTTATGACTTGCTGCCTTCTCATTCACCATCATACTCGTAATCCTCTCTCAAGTTGATCTGATTGTCCTCTGCAGCTCCCGAGAGACACCCCCAAAGCTTATGGTACACTGTTGGGCTATCTCGCCACATGCTGTCTGCGGTCAGCATGGGGTGGATAACCTTGTTGGATGAGCTATGCCACCTGTTACACTTTCCTGCAATGGCAATATGTCGTAGGTGCAGCTTTCAGCTTTGGTGCATATGGCTGTGAAGCCTTGCATGTCCGGTGCGAAGCCTGAAGACGAGGACCTGGTCTGCTCTGCCCAGGAGATACATCGCATCCGTTTCTGCCTTCCATCTCCTGGTGTTTTAGGTACTTGCTGCTTAGAATAGCCTTGTGGTCCATGGACTTGGTGCAGAGAACCACTTCAGTGCTGCACTCGTTCTGTAATATCTGCATTTTTCCCTGGGGATTGGCTGTTGGTGCTGACTTCCACACGTATGTGCAAGCATGAAAATGACCAGTGATTTGATTGTCATAAGTATAATTATGATCTGTTAGTACTGTGCTAAGATTTGACACCATTCGTGAATTATCGTCAGCATTATCAGCATGTAAGTACACTGCGAAGTGCCTCTCTGGTACTTTTGGAATATCCTGGTTTTTTGTAACCTGAACCATGTACACTGTGGTCAGCAATGTATAAACTCCACAAAAAGAAAAAATATTTTTTTAAAAAAATAAATAAATAAGGACTAACAGAAAGGACACACACTCGGGAACATTCGCTCACATACACACACACACACGCACAAACACACACATACACACACTGAACAGCCGAGAAAAGAAATGAAAACATCTATGACAAACTGAGAGAGACGGACATGCACGGAAATACACAGTAGAGTACCCAACAGAAAGAAAGAACAGACGCACAGAGAGATGCACAGTGAAAAACAAACAGCCAGATACAGAGACAGCTCTGGTCTGAACTGGGCAAGGAATGTGTTTATAATATTGCATCATAAACGGCATGTGGGACATAGGTGATTATTTATGACACCACATTCACATTATACCATGCAAGGTTACAACTGTCACACAAATAAGTACAAGCTGATTATTACACAAGAATCCTAAACAGTTTCCATGAAGATGTGTAAGTTATTCCACATATGGCATCAATTCAAGTGATGTACATTACAAAATGCTTATGTTTCATCACTCGGTATGAATTATCAATTAATTCATGTACATGGAGACAATGGACACAAGGAGACAGTGCATGGTGCTAGCAAACGAGTGGACTGGGAAGAGAACCAAACTGAAATGTGATCTTCATGAAAACAACTGTTTGCCATTCAAAAAGCATTAATTTTAGCTTAAGCTGCTGAAACCAAGAGTACGGATGTCACAGGGTGATTTTGGCATTAGGGTAAAAACCAATACCTTGATTCTGCATATGTAACTCTCTACACATTCGTAATATTGTGTCCTCTCTCTGCTATACTGCCATTTGAAAACGCCTGTCAACAGTATCTCACTAAACTTGGGATTTCTGTTGGTTTTTTTTTCACCCCTCAAAATGGCCTATCTGAGCTGCCAACATTTTCCAAAGCCTGTGTCTTGAGAGCCAATATGTGAGTTTAAAATGTTTTTCTCTTTTTCTTTCAAATTGTTAAGAGCATTCAATTCAATTCAATTCTGCTAAAACAAAAGCAAACAACCCAACCCAACCACAAGGAAAGCGACTCGCTCTGTGTCCGGACGGTCACAAATTTCAAAATAACTGAAGAGAACTACTCATGGTTTACTCCTCCACTTCTCTAACAGGCACACATCCACACCAAAGGGCATGTGCCATGCTCTAAAGCTCACGGGCTTACGACTCCCTTTCATGCTAAGTACCAAGAAATGCAAGGTAATTAGTTAAGTTCCATTATTGTTGTTTTGTATAACTATCGTAGCATGTTTATGAGAAATCTGGGCTGCTTTTCAAGAGGACAACACACTGCCATCCTTTTTTTTTTTTTTTTTTTTTTTTTTTTATTTTCTTTATACATATCACTTTGTTCAGCATCTACAACAGACTTTCATGCAAAATTTGCCAAAGACAAGTCCCTATTTTCATGTGTAAGATTTGCATCGGGACCACCAGGTAAAGTCCAGTGGGAAAGGGAAGAAAACACCTGCTCTTTGCCAGACTTGATCAAACAACAGACCCAGTAGTCTTACCTTTTCAAGGGTGAGGGTGTTACCCAGAAGGGCACCTTTCCTGATACTCTCTCTACCGGTTCATGCTCTTCAATGAAGCAACAGTTTCTCTGGCAATGTGGAGCAGACTGGATGCCACACAATCATCATTACTGATCAACAAAAAGACTGCGTAATTTGAAGGGTTTAAAAAAAAAAAATCCTGTCGCTCCCTTTGGATCATTCTTGTGTGTGTTAGCAACACACACTTGGCAACACATGTACAAACACATGACCACACAAAAAAATTAACACGCATACTCGTACCTGCATCATGTAATGCCCCTTCATACACACACTTTTGTATTCCATATCTTGTAAAGACTCGAACAGTAAGTACATTCAATTCTATAAAACTGACTGTTTTCATCGCGATATTGGAAGATGATGTCAAAATCTTGAGTCTTTGCAAAAATTTTCCACATCCTTGAAAGGCCGCATTCAGGGTGCTAAGTGTGACTTCACAGCACTTCAGATTCACTTCAAGCTTGTTTGGACCCCAGTACATCTGATGTAAAGGAGTTCCTAAGCAATGTAAACTCACACACACATACACACTCACGTGCACACACACACACACAAGCACATATATGCAAGCTGATCCTTCATCAACTTTTCACAAAGTTCATCTTCCAAAGTTGTCCTCCCTGAGTCATCTGTGATCTTTGCTCTTGAGGTATAGCTTCACCCAGCGTCAAGCCACACGCCATAACTCGCTTTAGTCACTGTGTAGCGCCAACGCAGCATTTGTGCTGCTTTATGGCCATGAGAGTGATGGGCGGGGTAGACCGGAGCCAGAAAGATGAACTGGTTCACATTCTGGAAACAAAAACGCTGTGCATACTAAGATAAACATTAAAAAAGAAGATGCTTGTTAAGTTCTATAGCAATACGTTCACAAGCCTAAACAAACATCACTGTAATAAAAAAAAAAAGGATATATAGGATCCTTCCTAGTGCATTTGTGGATGAACAATTTATACATTCTATGAAGCGCATGCACTTTTTCTGTTTTCTAAGTTAAAACTTGGTGACGTCATTTGGGAACTGCAGACGTTTACATGTGGTATATAAATGTGTCTGATGTTTTCAAAATAATAGAATATATAATCTAAAAAATCATGTATAGCAAGTCTGCCGTTTTTTGCAAGCTGGATGAAGATAAGTGATTGCTCATTCATTTTTGTCATCCTGAGCGTTGTGAATCTTGCCTGAAAAAGACCTAAAAGGTCGAAACATGTCACGTTTTACAGTGCTTTATCAATAACTTCTCAAATTTGTTTAAAATTCTGTCTGCAGTCACCTTACTTGCACTAAATACTGCTGCTGATAAGAAAAAATCCTGATTTTTCGGGCTGCAGTGCCATCAGTTCTGCAAGATATGTATATCGGTTTCCAGAGCCACCTGCTGTTAAAACATTTGTTGCTTCATCCTTTTTCCAAGTCATTCTGTCCCTCTGAGTGTGTGTTGTGTGTGTGTGTTTTGAAGAAAGAAAAAAAAAATGATTATTTTTAAATCGGTGGTAAATCTCTGTCGTCCAGAGAGCAACAAAGTGTCTGGTGAGGCTCTGCACCAGGCACAACAGACAACATTGTGACCGAAAACTCAAGGTGGTGCCTTCTCCAGTCTGTCCTTGTGGGCAGGAAGAACAGACAGTGGAACATGTGCTCCAAAAATGTCCACCACATGAACAGCCAAGGAGAAAGAAGTGGCCAACAGAGACAGCTCTTCTGACAAAGCTCTACAGCAATCTGCAAGAGCTGGAGAAAAAAAACAACATTACTCTTCTCAAGGGCCAGACTGACCGTGTAGACCAAGGCATTTGCAAAGAAGAAGAAATCAGTGGTGGGCTTTCTTTTATTCCATGACACAGCATGTGTGTGGTGTGGGTGTATGAATGTGTGGTGTGTGTGTGTGTGTGTGTGTGTGTGTGTGAGAGAGAGAGACAGAGAGAGAGTGTGTGTAAAAAAAAGAAAATGATTATTGTTTTTTAAAACCAGTGATGGGCTTTCTTTTCTTCCCACGACGCAGCACTGTCAGTTTAGCTAAAAGGTGGCAAAGCGGATGACAATAATAACCTGGAAGCAACAAAATCCTGGGCACATAGCTGGAGTCTTTCACAGGGCAGGATTTCTCCTCCTTTCACAAGACCTTGAGCGGTGGTCTAAGTTAGGCATGTTAACTGCCTTCCTTTGAACTGATTTCCTTCTTTTTTTTTTTTTTTTTTTGCCCCTGCTAACTTGTTCATTTTGCTGCTGGAAATCTCCATAATGCAGCCCTCACTCCTTGAAATGTTTTCACTGATAACATGAAATCTGAAAGGAAAAATCTGTTGAAAATGTATTTGAAAACATCAAATTTATCCGTTTTGCAATGAGAAACAGTTGGTCTACAGCACTTCTTCTTGTTTTTTTTTTCCCCCCCAACATCGCACCTTCTACTCCTTGCCACTGCAGTTGTTTATTTTTGATTTGATCATTCTTTTTCATCTTCAGGAAATTGGCATGCCTGCTGAATGCTGGTCTCCTATATATAGGATGATAAACTGGAGTCCCATGAGCTGCTCCTTTCACTATTCAATAGTAAAATTCACTTTTGATGGTGAATAAAAGTATACGAAGGCCAACGAAAAGAAACGGGCAGCAATGTACAATGGCAACTTGCTCTCCCTGAGGACTGCAACTGAATTTCACATACAAAAATCTGTAGTGACAATGAAGTCAAACCATACATACCTGTGGATCATTGCTCTGACTTCTGCTATGCTTTATACATCACCTCTGGCTCACAAACACAAATAAAACCATAATATCTCTGGAATTCTTCATAATATTTACTGGAAAGTTCAGATTTGAAAAGCTATTGATTACGCACCACCAAAAAAAAACGTAGACAAATGAATCACAAGACAAAACATGACGCATTTCGACCTCTTTTTTTTCAATTGCAACAGCTCATTGGTAAGACTGCAAGATCCTGATCTCATACATGTACGTACTTGAGAAGCACACGAGCAATCACTTCTCTTCATTCAATTTGGCGCAAGACAGGCGTTTAAAAAATATTGCTCCAAATTGGATGAAGATAAGTGGTTGCTCATTCGTTTTCGTTGTCCTGAGTGTTGTGAATCTTGCCTGAAGAAGACCTAAGAGGTCGAAACGTGTCGTTTTGTCCTGTGATTTGTTTGTCTTTTTTTTTTTTTTTTTTTTTTTTGCAGTGCGTTATCGGTAACTTTTCAAATTTGTTTAGATTTCTGCCTGCAGTCACCTTGCTTTGCAACTATATCTGAAAAGTCCAAAAATTTGTCAAAACCTGATTATTCAATTTTCATCAGGGTTTTTTTTTTTTTGACCTCAGTGAAAAAAACAAAGAACCAATCTGTCACATAATTTGAAGCACACACTTCAGACAAAGATCCAACAGAACCAATGTGCAGTAATTCTCACTGGATGCTGCTGCTGACTACACACTCCCCATGACACGGGTCACTAACAACCTAAACATTCACACAGGCTTTACTGTGTCCCACCCTCTGCTAATAATGCAGGTATTCTGAGACCCATACTCAAAAGATGAAGCCTCCAGCCACACACATTATAGGTCACAACAGATTGACACTGTCATGAGTGTGCAGTCCAAAGCAATGTCTGGCACATGTTTACACACTGCCAATGAGTCGTGCTGTGACAGTTCTACACAGCTGTGGTGACTGGACGCCACCAAGGTGACTGCCACTGACCTGCAAAGCCCCTGAATCCAGCAGGGAGGTCAGGAGGGGCCAGCTGGAGCTGCCCAGGTCGATGTACATGATGGTGGTGAGCTCCCCTGACGGGAGGACACTGGAGATCCCCTCCGTTAGCGTTAGCTTCGGCCTGACAGCTGAGCCGTCCCTGAGGAATTTAACAGTCACTGAACAACTATCTTTGGATCAGGCAAACCTTTTCTTAATTCTCTGAACAGGCATTTCACATATGACCATACACATAAACGTTTATGCACATACATGTATGAATACATGCATTCATACCCACATGAATCGGCATACACGCACATGTGCACACACACACACACACACTCACATGCACATGCACATGCATGCATGTAGGCGCGCAAACACGTGCACACATACCCTCTGTGGTAGTAGTGAAGACAATGTCAGTGTGGTAATCTAAGGCCAGCAAGCTGGTTTAGTGCATAGGTCAGGCATGTACTAAGTGTTATCCATAAGACACGCTTCTCATTTTTGTTTGCTTGTTTTTGTTGCTTTCTTCTCTTTTTTTTTTTTTTTTTTTTTAATTAATTCATTTAGTCTCTAGCTGTAAATCGTGTACATTGCGGCCTATGACTATGTAGGTGTGCTGTAGTGTACATGGGCTAGTCTACATGCAGTGTCACCTCCTTGATGACGCTAACACTGAGAACAACATGGTGATAATATCTGATATGAAAAACTTCAAGTGCAATCTTCATCATTTTGACATTACAGCTGATCAAAACAAAACAAAACAAAACACAGGATGAGGGGATGAAGGAGGAGGCTGCAGAACTCTTTACCCTAAAACTGCTATTGGCATACTTTTGAAATACAATGTGTGTATTTTTCTACAGAGTGTGTTTACACATCTTCCAAATTTTGGGAAGGGGGGGGGGGGGGGGGGGGGGGGCTTGGTTGGTTAGTTGTTTTTTCTTTATTTTCACCTACTATCACACAGCACAGGGTAAAGGGACACCTGATCTTCCAGTATCCACAGTACAAAGAGTTTCTCCCAAAACAAATTACTTTAAAAACCTGATTCATCAGCATACTTTGGCACATATACATCATGCTCTCTTACTATTTTTTTTTCTCTCTCTCTCGCCTTTTTTTTTTTTTTTTAATATTTCAGGGCCTGTAATGTCCAGTATTATTCCAGTGTATCAGCACATCATTGAAGACTCAGACATAGCCAGATGCCATTTAGCATGCAAGAGTCAGTGAGAGTTGTTGCTCTTTTGTCATGGAACAATAAACTGATGGTTACACAGTGCAAGTGCGATCGTCACTCAAGAACTTCACCTCTAGATTTTGATTGGTTGGGGGGGGGGGGGGGGGGGGGATGTTGTATTCCTTATATCTTTGCTTAATATGTGTACAAGATACATCAAAAAACTGTATGGATAAACAGGTCTGGGGTTGTTTCTCAAATTAAACCAACGTACCTTACACTGAATGACGTGAGGTTGAACGTACTGTATTTTCCACTAACAGGGGCCAGAACAACAACTGAGCATTTCACATGAAGTACTGGAACCTCTTCCATGACTGCAGAACCCTTCTGGAACCTGTTAACAGTCAAAAAAAACAAAAAAAACAAAAACAACACTGAATGTGTCACACATGCACACAGGGAAACTATCAATTATGTGCTGGAACCCTTGCTTTACTTCACACCATTTATTTTCACCACACCTTTGTGCTTTCTTCATGAGTTCTTAAACTAGAGCGCTTGTTCGCCTGCACTACCAATGCTTGCTATAATGGTGCGAAGTTATGACAATCATCACATTACAGTCACACCAAAAAAATCTGATATTTTTTCTTGCCAAGGCCTCAAGACACAAGCTTCTTCTAGCTCCAAAGAAAGTGTGTGAGCAGACCTTGTGACTAAACTGCATCAATAGGTTTGTATAGCTGCATAAAATCAAAACAATGTTGGCCTGATTAAGCATATGCACAGAAGACCCATACCTCAAAAAAATACTGTCACCTTGTCCTTTGTATAGCAAAGGGATCTCTGATTGCTCCTTTACATTATCTCAATGATTGCAAATGTACTTTTACTGTGTACATTTTAAGCGGCTTAATCTTGTTATCTTTGTTGCCAAAAAAAGAGAGTCAATGTTTTTGTAAAAATCAAGAGGTACACATCAGAAATATTGTAACAAATGTCTTTTTCCCCCTCTCTCCTTACACGGCCAATTTGATCGCAGTCACTTGGGTGTTGCTGATTATACAGATGAAATTAATTGTCCATTGAGAGATACCCTTCAAAACCTCAGCCAGAGACACCTGTGTAGTTGAGTAACTGAACACAGAGTAGACTTTTGGGTACAGGTGGCAAGATCACGCTTGCCAAGGGGAGGGAAGGGGAAAAGTGTTTCTTATGCCCCATGTCAACGTAACATCAGAACTTTTTCTAACAGAAGTGCCTCAATGTGTATACAACAGTCCTGAAAACAAGTAATAACTGAAACGGATGAACAATTTTGTGGCGAGAGGAGGGAGAGGGGGGTCTTGTCCTCTCGGCAGGATTAGGCCCAGGTGGGCATGGGGGATGGAAGGTGGGGGGGGGGGGGGGGGGGGCAACATCCCTGAAAATGCAATATCTTACAGTTATGAGCAACTGAGATTTCTTGGAACTTAAATCATAATCTTAACATTTGTTTTCAGAGGAGTGTTTTCTCCAAACTAGGTGAATCATTATTTCAAAACAGTTGGAGTGGCAGACATTTTACAGACCTGATGCTCACATATATATATCAGGCATGTTAGAAATCCTGTGACAGAGGGCAGCTAGCTGTATTTGTGATGTGCAGAAACATGGAAACTGCTAACAAGTACAGGTATGGTCTCTTCAGGTGCAGGTTGAAAAATGCCACGCCTGTAAAAGTCAGCTGTAAAAACCAAGCGCATAAGGGGTTGGAAACCCAAGAACAGGGAGGGAGCATGCTTTCTGAAAGAATAACTCGGCACTCATTTTAGAAAGGACCTCTTGACAGCAGCACCATGCAGATTTCTCTCAGCAAACCAGCAGAATCCTGGCCATGCTGCACAGAGACAATACCTCCAGGAACAAAAGGAAGCTTTAAAAATGGGCCTGTTCTTGAGGACAAGATAATAACTGCCAACATCCAGCTGCAGTGACAAAAGACCAACAGTACAAACAGCCAACCCATCTTCCTACAGAAGACCTCTACAGACCAGAGGTCTCTGGAAGCCAGCATTTGGTTTGCAGTGCTCATACTGTATTAGAAAACAAAAACCTAGTTCTTATCAGCTTTTCCTTGATGCACCCAGAATCCAAAAGCAAACTCCTAGTCCTGCTGCCTTTCATTGGTGCAGACAAGAGATTGGTATATCCATGAAATAGATAACGACATTTGAAGATGTATACTGAGACATTTACCACCACAACAACAATAAATCAATTGTCAGCTGAACTTGCTAGCAAATATTATTGAGTACCAAAATCAAAACTGTGATATAAATGCAAACTTCCTGTTGACCACTGATACTGAGCAATAATACAAGGAACAACTGTGTCATACATCAGCAATGAATGCACAAAAGTTCTACGAAAAGTCTGTTGAAGTTTGTCAGATAAGAAATGGATCCTTCCTGTCATGTATGTTCAGTTTTTCTGTAAAACTACACACAAATGATGTTTTCACTATCTCAATATGCTGCATGCACACACACTAACATATACCTATGTACATGCACAGGTTTGTAAATTTGTGGGTCTGAGGATCTGCGCAGCCATGTAGCGTTACACCTTCCCTGTACAGACTCACTTCCTTAAACGTTTAGAACAACCACAATAATCTGTAGCATACAACATTATGTAATGTTACATTTGACAAGACATATCATTGAAAGTAAAAATACAGTATTTTCAAAGTGGTATTGTTAAAAGGAAAGTCATGTATGGTATCTGAAGCATGTGAACCTTACACACAGAAGCTGCTTGAGAAAACTGTACTTTGAGATGATTTGAACTGGGTGTGCTAACCTAATGATGCAGTAGTCAATGTGTCCGTCATGGAATTGTCTGGATGAAACAGCAAGCACACATTTACACAGACATATACACACATTCCAACACACACACACACACACACACACACACACACACACACACACACACACACACACAGCAGACAGACAGACAGAACCCATACTGAAAGACAAGAATCCGGCAGCGGTCTGGGCCAGACATCAGGATCTGCCTGGACAGACGTAACACAACAGACGCCGAGATCCCCACAGAAATCACATCCTCCTTCAACTGCAGAGGCACATCCAGAAAAATCCTTCAGTCTCTGCACCTCACTTTCCTCAGACCCTGCCAAACATAAGTCAGACAGCAGAGGTTACACAACATTTGGAGAGCAGTCAGAAAGTTGTTGGAACCAAAAACAACATACAAAAAGAATTTAGAGGGGATGAACAAGACAAACGAAAGCAAACATCAGGTCTCAATCTGTGTCACTGGGTCTTCAGTTCTGAATAAATGCACAAGTGACAGAAAAAAAAAAAATACCAGACATTCAGTATCATGTAAGAAAAATAAAAAAAGAAGATCCTAGGCATTGGAGGCATTGGATATCATGCAATACAATACAAACACTAACTGCGCAGCAGAGAATCACAGTGGACCGGCCACTGCTTACCATCCAGGGCAGGGGGATACAGAACGACTGCCTGAGGCCCCGGGTCTGAAACCCAGGACAAGAAGTAGCGGCAGGACTCCATCATGGTGACCTGCAGACACAGAGGGCTGGACGCCGAGGTGTGGTACAGGCGGAAACCAGCCGAGTGGAACAGCGTGTACAGAGTCTTGTACCAGTTGTACAGGTAGCTTTCGTCCACCCCATCTGCAAAACGTGGCAGACCTTTATTCTAATCCCAGATCATACCATGATGAGTTTAGATTAAATCTGAATGATTAGAGTTCCAGGCATGGCACATACATATAAAAAAACATCAACATATAACCACTTTAGTTCATGGTATAATTATCATACCTATCCTGTTCATAAAACATATTTGTTTACTTCCCTCACTGTCCTGCCAGTGTCATGATATTTTCTTCTTTTTTAATTGGGGGAGGAAAGGGGAGAAGGGAAAGGGAGGGGCATCGTCTTTTGCAGCCATTCAGTAGCATTACCTCCATGGCACTTTTCTCCCTTTCCTTTTTTTTTTTCAAAAATCAAGATTTGTTTTTATACATGATATACACAAATAAGGTACCATTATTGCATTCATTTTAAAACACACACTTGTATCATAAACAAAAGAAAATGAAGAAACACACTTGACAAACAACAAATAAACAGAACAAAATAAAGACATCACCACTCCAGTGAGCTTATCAAAAAGCAACTATTTATTGAATAATCAGCCTTTACCACATATGTGTATACATTTCATACTGTAAACATTCAAACACACATATCATTTACATACAATTTACAAACGTGCATGTACGCAAAGTGTACTGGCAGTTTCTGAAATTTAACACACTTGTGCATATACCTAAAAAGTGAGAACAATAAACACACAAAACAGTTATGAAATCAATGAGGTAAAGCAAGTGAACTCATCATACAGCATTATCAGCTTGCCTAAACAGTTCTGATTTTAATCCAAGCACACACTGACTGGCTCTCCTGCTGCACCAAGCACCACTCACATGCACACTAACAACAACTATAGTATCAGGTAACCAAGGGGCCATTCATCAGAGGAGAGCACTTGCTATTGCTGTCACTGTGGTGTAGCATTGCCTATTTTGATCTGATATACAGATATGGAAAACCACTTTCTGTGCTAACTGCTCTTTGACAGTTTCTTTGCTGAAGAGCCAAACTAAAAGAGAATGAAAGGTAACAAAATCTGCACGTGTTTATTTCTTAAGCATAATGGATCAATGAAGGAGGAGAAGCAGAAGCACAAGAAGACTAAGAGCATGAAGGTAATAATCGTAATGTTAATGATGATGATGAAGAAGGAGCAGATTTAGTTCTACTTTGGCCTGATACCATATGCCAGGGTTACAGTTACACTCGTCGATAAAAAAAATATATTGTAGAACAGCATCTGGGAGTCATGACCTGGATGCGGCCTGCCCCCCCTAGAGTGTAAAGAGTTCAGGGCAAAAAACCCTGTCTGATGGGGAGGTTTCTCTGAAGACCATCTGCTGTCAAGCTCTCCCCAGAGTTTCTTCCTTCTACACTTCCTTTTCTAATCTTTGTGTCGACCATGTATGAGAGACACCTACATCCACAGAATGGTAAAAAAAAAAAAATTTGAGCAACACTCGTCTCAGACTCAGAGGCTGGGTTTGTTAGATGAAATTGGACTTCATGGCCATCTGAGCTCGTGAGTAAATTAACAAAAAAGGTGTGTGCTTTATGTTTATGCACCATAACCATCGAAGCATGACATCCCTCCCTCCTCCCCCTCAACTCCCATGTATACACATTCACGCACAAAACGCTAAAAAAAATCATGACCTGTGCAGTTCACAGAGACTTTATCTATTTATCACAATCCATACAATGCCAGCAACTCACCAATTTCAATCACAACATGCAACTGGCGAAAACGTGTCAGGATTCCATCTTTAGCCATGAAGTAAAGAATCTCATAGGAATGGGTCACATCCTCACATGTTCAAGTTTCAAGATGTCCACATGGCGATGGCCCAGCTTGGACATAATACTGTTGATAGTGTTCATGTCGTAGGAATTACGACTGAAGTCGGCTGGATCATTAGGCACAACGGTTGTTCGAAATACTGAGGCATTGAGCTGCAGCAGGTTTGTAGATTCACTTTTGTCATTTTAGGTAAGAAAACTAACTGATGCACAGATAGATTCTGAGACAGCAGGGCTTCAAAACTGAAGTCTGGCTGTGGACTGAAACAAAAGTTTATACCGCAATCCATTAAAGCTGCCATTTTGCATGTTTATTGTCAATAACTGAATAAGAAAGAGGCATGAAATAGATTAACAAAAATCATATTATGGATAACATTTTTCAGTTACTGTTACAATACATTTACAATGCTGAATTACATTTTAATTTGAAATGTAACAGTTTTCATGTTGTCAAAGTCAGACAGTTCTATTCAGAGAAAACTCATCACCTACGAAATGTGCTGCCCACTTTCCTTTCTGTTTAAGCTTCACTGAATGTCGCGATCACAATGACGAGAGTCTCTCATGACCTATGCAGTTCACAGCGACTTTATCTATTTACTTCTGTGAGTCTTGAAAGACCATATTATCACATCAAGAGATATCCGTTTTCATTGTATTGCAGCTTCGCAAGTTGCAACCTGGAAAGCATCGCAAACCTTAAAGTTTGTGCAAGTTTTCATTTAGCTTTATCAAATTCAAAGTGTCTGTGTGTTTGTTTCTTTGTTTTGGGCTGTGGAGAGTTCACATGGTATCATGAGTTCTTTCATCAGTGCAAAAAATACATCCACCAAGATAAACTAAACTAAATAAATAAAAACTGTATGATTTGAACCACATACCTTGGACCTGTTTCCTTGATGGATGAATTATTTAATGGGTACATACTTTTTGAAATACAGCTAACAAACAACATTTCATATGCTGTAATAGAGGAACACACACACACAACACACACACACACACACACACACACACACACACACACAGACCAAGTAAACTCCACACACACAACAAAAAGCTGGCCAGACTCACCCAACAGAATAAGCCAGTTTGGGCACCGCTGGATCCCAACTGATGCCCACAGGCTGATCCACACAGACAGCCCAGGAAACGGTCCTGGAGCTGTTCAAAGTATGTGTACACTGGTAGTGGTAGGAAACCAAAAACTTGAGGAGTCTCTGGGCCTCACGGTCAGCACTGTACATCATCTGCAAGGGGCTGTAGCTCTCCTGGTAATGAAGAACCTGAACAGCCCCGAAAAGAACCGTGATGAGGAGCATCACAGCGATGACCATCCTTTTGTGCCGGGAAATCATTTTACTGGAACACAAGATTAAAAAGTCATGAATGAAGTATATAAAGAATAATGTCATCATGGTTAATCAAATGAACAGATGAATCTTAATAAATAAAATAACTTATAGATAATAAATAGATAAGACATGTAGTCTTTCAAAGTCAGTAAGAAGTGATCAGTCCAAACCTGTTAGTTTTAAAACAGCAGGGTTTAGGGTAATCCACAAAAGGTAAACAAACAATGCAACACATTGCAAATTAAGTATAAGTGAAAGAAAACGTAAACATCTGCATGTAACTGAAAACGCCTACCAGCTGGCTATTGCTGACTTGTCACGACATCACAAAATGAATCACCATTGCCATTTCACCAATTGCTTCACATTGACATTATTCTATTTCTCTCAGTACTTTGGCTGATAGTCCAATGCATGTGCTTTCCAATTCAGCAATTTTTGGTTCTCACAGTTCTAGTTGTCACAGCCACCAGTCAACACCTGGGATGGTAAACAGGAAAGTGGATTCCAAGGATATGCTCCCCATTTCCACTGTTTCCCGGGATAAATACAGGAACTCCAAGACTGTCAACAGTCTAGCTTAACTTTACTATCAAGGCTCTACACAAATGACAGTTTTATGCTGATCCATGACCTATTTGTCCAAGGCTCCATCACAAAACAAAACAACAGGACTTCAGAATGATATCTACAAAACTGAAAAGAGAGTGGGATGAGTTATTCCAGATCTAATCCAACAACTCAAACATGCTACACCTTCTTCTAGCTAGTTTAAAAGCAGTTCTACATTTCCTTAATGCCAATGACTAGGGGAGAAGTGTATGGTTTTTTTCTCTCACTTTCTCCTGCATAAATTTGATTTTCATCCTCCAGGGGGAGATGGGGGAAATATTCTGTCAACATTATGCAAAAGCAAATCATGCTCTAATTGTTTTTCCTTGACAAAAAATAAAAGATCTGTCCCTGGGAGATGAACGAGCTTGCTTACAATGACAGTCAATGCAATAAAGGATATGATGCACTATACTAACAGCTTATCCTGGACAGAGAAGGTTCAATGCAGGCAATCAGCTGAGCTCATCCTCTTTAGCACTCGCTACAACATACAAGTGTTGATGATTTATGAAAAGAACTAGACTGGCCTTCCCTACAGCAATGCTGCCAGAAATTCGCTTCACCGTGTTGCACATGATAAAAAAAGTATAAAAAAAAAAAAAAAAAAAAAAACAGACAAGCATTTTGATGTGACCTGACCCGAGACCCCCTTTGCAGTGAGTGTCAGTTACCATCAGCGAGACCCAAGGAAAGATAATCTATGTAATATAATCAGATTCCACTGGATACCAGGTCATTGATTATAGAGGTTTAATTTCTTTCAGTCTGTGAACAACCATCTCAGCCATCCATCCTCCCAATACTTATTTCTTAATCAAAACTTCCATCCCAACTTTTTCTTCTTTACCTGCTGCTGTAGTAACCAACCAGCTGGTAAATGCCTTTAAAATGCTCTTTGCTGTGATTGGTCACTAACCTTTACAAGGGTTAAATATAGTGCTTGCAG
Organism: Conus betulinus; assembly: GCA_016801955.1. NCBI lineage: Eukaryota > Metazoa > Mollusca > Gastropoda > Neogastropoda > Conidae > Conus > Conus betulinus. The sequence continues at coordinate 164,172 of JADBJO010004000.1, read as the reverse complement.
CTACTGACAATGACAGCTGCACACACAAAAAACACCTAATTTTAAAACAAAACTAGAAATTTTAAACAAACCTCGTAAACTTTGCCTCCTCAAGTGTTCACAGTGTAAGCCACTGGGCTCGGCGACATATCCGCATGCCATGAACTATGTGAGGCAATGTGTGTGTGCATGAATGCACTTCTCAGAGTACTGTAGTAGAGTAACAATACTTGCAGCACTACTGTTAGTAGGCAGACACGCTAGTTTATAGCGTAACATTTACCCGAGTACTGCAGTTGAGTAACAATACTAATACTGTAATAGCACTACTATTACAAGGCAAACACACTAGTTCCATGGGTAACATTTACAGAAGCCTTTAAGTTTTCGTTGGCTTGATTGAAATGTATGCGGGCATGTGTGCAAAGATGGTGCATATCTAATTTACCAAATCATTGGGACTGTCATAAGTTCTGTTCCCTTTCGACAGAGATCTTGTGTTATTCGTGTCACGTCGTCACAGACACAGGAAGTTGTGTGTACTCTTCGGACACGGAGACCTGTAAGCTACTCTGCACGCTGTCTTTCCTGGTAAGGTTGCGATTGGAAGAGAAAGTGAAGTGGGCACTGAAAATTCTCATCAGTTACACCACTGAATCGTTGGTAAGCAGATGCTTTCACATATACAGTCGTCACTATTATAATATTTTCGAGTCGTTGTTTAACTTGGGTCGTGAATTTCATAGGCTGCCTCACATGATTCTTTTGTTTCATGAGTAAGAACTGAGACAGTCGGTGTTACACGGGCTTTGCTTCTAGTCTGTACAGAGACGTGAAAGAAATTTCCTCTACGTCTATGGTCTGTAGAAGTAAGATCTTACCTGGAATTCTCTTCAGACTAATCAGAAAGCACCTTTGTGGGCCCTCTATGCTGACAGCTGCACGGTATCCTTACAACAGCCTCGTATAAAGCATTTTGCCTTTATTTGCGGCATTTTGTCGATTAACCACAAATATGTATGTTACGTAATTCCACCGGGGGTACGCGCCGATGTGGTCACATGTGACCCAGTCAGGCCAATGGCGATGTGACTCAAAATGGTAGGTCGTTTTGACCACTTGTTGTTGTGGCCAAATGTCGTTGTGATCTTGTTCTTTTGATCTCATGCCGTTGTGACCGTTTTTGGTTTTGTTTGTTTGTTTTTTGTTTTGTTTTCCAGCGCTTACCCCTCCGTCACAAGTGTCAGAATAATCAGCCTGTTTATTGAGGACACTATACGGATGAAGTGAAGACCATGATTTCAACGACAGGTCTAAAGGCCTACCTGATTATAAATTTGGAGCCGACTTAAATATATTATGATTTTCAATATTTTGCCAAGTTTCAGTTTCACTTTCATGTAGTAGCAGTAGTAATAAATTAGGGGCTTAGGTTAGGCTCTTGGAACAGAAACTTGGCTAGAAACTGGAACATCCATCAGTGAGCTTCTAATGGAGGATTTTGATATTTATAGAAAGGACAAACTTGGAAAAAGAGGTAGAGGAGTCTTGATTGCCATTCGGAAGAACCTAGCCTGTGAGTTTTTATATCAAGGCAAAAATAGTGAAAGTTTATTTTGTACGATTAATTCTAAGAATAAGAGACCTGTCATTGTTGGATCAGTATACAGACCTCCAGACTCGGATGAAAATGTATGTTCATCTATTTGCAGAGACATTTCTGATATTGTTTTGGCCAATAGGAAGGCAATATTATGGATTGGTGAAGACTTCAACTTACCAGATATCGACTGGCGTGAAGATGCCATACTTGGTAATCAGTATAATAAAAAAACAGTTCTCAATTTTTTTGATACCACCAAAGACCTTGGATTAGTACAGTCAGTTAAAATACCAACATGTGGTAATGCATTCTTGGATTTACTTTTACCAATTGTCCAGGTGCTTTAGGCAATCAGGAATTAATTGCAGGCCTGGGTGATCATGACATAACTCTCTTGGAGAGCAACTTTCAACCCTTTCGAAGAAAACCCTTTGAACGATCATCAGACTCTGGAACCAAGTAGACTTACCAAAATTACGCAGGGATACTCATGATTTCAGTTGTCTTTTTTTTTTTTTTTAGGTCTGATAGTGTTAAAGATAATGTCAATGACCTTTGGAAGTGTATAAAAACTAATGTGGAATTTATTATGAATGACAACATACCAACTAAAGTAACTTTAAGTAAGAACCACTAGCCATGGATTGATACAAATACCAAACATTTGTTGAGAAGGAAACATCGGTTCTTTAACAAATTGAAACCACACCCTAATTCAGAAAGATTACTGATTAGGTATTTATAAACATTTTAAGAGAAGGTGTCAAAGAGAATGTAGGCTTGCGCACTCCAGTTAATTCGATGATTTCAGAAGGTGATCATCAAAACAAGAAATTATGGTCTTACGGTCATAAGGAGTAAGAGACAGGACAACATTGGGATTCCAGACCTGAGAAATAACCAGAATAACCTAATACAGGACCCTGAAGAAAAAGCAAATTTACAATCAGTTTTGTTCGGTTTTCACAAATCCCAAGCCCCTAATTAACGTTAGACTAAAGGATGATGATAAACTCCCTGAAATGCAAAATATTAAAGTAAGCGAAGCAGGAGTATTTAAGTTAATGACCAACATCAATGAAAACAAAGCTACTGGTCCTGATGGCATTCCTGGTAAGCTCTTAAAAATATGTGCCAGTGAATTGACCGAGGTATACCAACTACTTTTCCAAGCTTCACTGGACCAGAGAGTAATACCTGATGAGTGGCGAGACACTAGCATTGTCCCCCTTTATTCAAAAGGGTGACAAAACAAAAGCAGAGAACTATGTACCTGTTTTCTCTTACATCCATATCAGCAAAATTACTTGAACACATAATATATATAGTAGCATAATGGACCATCTTGACAAATATGACTTCTTAAATAGAAAAGTGGCAGAAGAAAGAAGAAGGGAAGAAAGGTGGCAGAGTTATTAAGACGTTCGCCTGTCAATCCAGCATATGAGAAGTGCGTGGGTTCGAGCCCTGCCTTTCTTGCCCTTTCTTTCCCAGTTTGAATGACAAATCGAACTGAATGTCAAGTCCATCGGATGGGGACTATAAGCGAGTCGGATCCGTGTGTCTTCCTGGCCCCCTGCATACGTTAAAGAACCCACGTCAGTTGAAAATCGAAAAGAGCAGGGGGTTTCCCCACTGCCCTGGCAAAATTCACTTACTGTTATCATGTGCCATCATGTACCGGTGAAAATGGAGGACACATATAAACATCACATGCATCCTATGTGAGAAACTGGAGGGATAAATGAAAATGAGTGACTGATATTTGAATGGTACGGCAAATGACTGAAAGAGTGCCAGTAGGCTGCTCTTCAGCTGGCTCTACCTGGGTAGGCAGCCCGTTGAGTGAGTGAGGTAATGTGTTTATTGTAAAGCGCTTAGACTAGTTAGAGCTTGGTCTTTGACTGAGGATAGGCGTTATATAACTACCCAATATATGATGATAAATAATGCCCAGTATGGTTTTAGACAGCAAAGGAGTGGTGAGACTCAACTTATAACAACTCTCAATGATTTTAATAACTGTCTTAACAACAGACAGCAAATAGATGCAATTATATTAGATTTTTTAAAAGCCTTTGATAAGGTTGACCATGAGGTCTGCTGCTTAAATTAGAACACATCGGCATTGGCGGTTCTTTGCTAAAATGGTCTAGATCATTCCTCGTTGGGAAGAAAGAAAGTTGTTGTGGAAGGGTCGTCATCCCATTGTAAACCAGTCTTGTTAGGTGTACCACAGGGAACTGTTCTGGGGCCTTTTTTTTTTTTTTTTCATTTATATAGATGACATAAGTAGAAATCTCTCTCCTGGAACTACTATAACTGCTTTTTGCAGATGACAGCTTAGTATAGAACAATCAGAAGCAAGAATGATGCATGCACTCTACAAGAAGATCTAAATGCTTTACAAGAGTGGAAAAGAACTTGGAAAATGGAATTTCATCCCCAGAAGTGCCAAGTGTTGCGGCAGCGTGTATATGTAATGAACGCTCACCAACTAGATCAGAATATTCTATTCACAGTACTGTTCTTAAAGAAACCAATGCTGCAAAATATTTAGGTGTGATTATAGGTAGTCGTCTCAAATGGAAAGAACATTACAATTTAGTATATAAGAAAGCAAACAACATCTTAGCTTTCTTACACAGGAATATCAATGACTGCCTGCCCCCAAAAGGTTAAGGACGACTGCTACAAAACACTGGTTAGACCAGTACTGGAATATGGTTGCTCAGTCTGGGATGCTTACAAGCCAAAGACATTGATAAACTTCATAAAGATTCAGAAGAGGGCAGCACGTTTCATAACAGGGAACCATATCAGAGAGAAAGGGAATACTAGGAAGAACATGAGGAAATTAGAATGGAAACCCTTAGAAGAGAGAAGAGTTTTTATCAAACTTAATACCTTCTTCAAAGGCAGAGCTAAATTAATTGATATCCCGATGGAACAACTAGTGGTGAATAAAAGTAGCACCAGAAGTGGCTGTCAATCTTATGTCGTACCTGCATCAAATATTGACAGCCATTTACATTCATTTTATCCTAGTTCTGTACGGCTATGGAACTCGCTGCCGGGTGCCATCAAGATTGCCACAAATGCAGTCTCATTTAAAAATCAAATTGATAACAACAATCTTGAGATCTGCATATTGACTGATTTTTCTATTTTAACTTCCCCAGATATTTTATGGTTACCTGGGCCTGAACCTGGCCATTGCTTTTAACTTTCTGAATATCGTGTGCGACCCCTTATTGCCAAATTTTGATCCAGGGGCCAACAGGCTGAGTCACACTTTATTTTATTTATTTTATTTTTTAACATGCACACTGGTGACCTACTCATTTTTGAGTGAACCAGTCATTTAGGAAGAAGAAGAAGGCTCTCATGAGCCTTTATATGTCCCATCTTTATCATAACAAGTGTATAGGTCTGCTTTGTGCATGCAAATTTTCTAACACTAATCAACATCAAATTTCCAAACTAAGCGATTTGGGTCTCTGTCTTAGTATCTAGTAGATTTTTGAACTGGTTAATATCTGGTGCATTTTTAATAGTTATTGAAAGTGCATTCCAATGTTGAACAACTCTATTACTAAATGTACATTTTCGAATGTTAGTACAGCTGTAATTAAAAAAATAATTTGAAGTCAGAGTGCCTTGTTAATCTTGCAGTATTCATACTGAAAAATTTATTAGAATTTGAATCATCTAAATTATTTATTATTTTATACCCCTGAATAAGATCTCCTCTCAAATGTCTGTATTTCAGAGATGGTAAATTTAAATATGACAGTCGTTCTGTATGTATATTCCCAATCCTTAATTTTATGTATCAGTCTAGTTGCCCTTTTTTTGTACTCTCTCTATAGCTATGGATTGCCCCTGTAAGTATGGACTTCAAACAGTGTTACCATATTCTACAATGGGTCACAGAAACGAAATGATGGCATCAGCCTTGCAAGACCCCACACATCCGACTCCGACTAGAAGGGTCAGCACCACTACAGTGGCTCATCACCAGCATCTTGCAGCTCAGGACAGAGAAGACCAACCTGAACCTCCAGTATATGAGTCTGTAAGGTTGTCCATCGAGAGATCAAGGAGATCACAACTGCCACCTCTGCCAGTAGACTGGAAGTGGAAGACACTGAGATAAAAATCCCCCATGGGTTGCAACCTGGAATAATGAGAGATTTTTGTTGTCCATGGACAACGACTAGGGGTATGTGGTTGATGCAGCGGACGAAAACCTGAAGACACTAAGGACTTGCAGAACCATTTACATCGATGGCACCATCTGTTCATGCCCAAGACCTTATACTCAGATTCTGACTATTGTTAAAGATGTCCAGGTCATGTTGTTCCACTTGTACATGTGCTGATAGCTACAAGAACCTTAGGCTCTTCCAGAGCTTGAAGACCCAAATCCGGCTACATACTCACCATTGTTGGAGACCACAGGTTATAATCTGTGACCTCGAGCAAGCTCTGTACGCTGCTCTGGAAACAGAACTTCCACATGGATTTGGATGTTCTTTCCACTTTAAGCAAAAATTTTTGTGGAAGTGTGATCAAGAATTTGGACTAACCATACCATAATGTAACAATCATGGCCTCAGAAAGTTAATGAAAAAAGTGATAGTTTGGGGCACCTGCCCTTACCTCTGGTCTAGCTGAACTTTGTTGCTGTATTGAACGAGCAGAGAAGACTAGAACAGAACTTACCTGCTCTTCACGAGTTCCTGACCTACGTCAACGGAACTTACATGAATCCCAATGGGAGCTTCTGCTTTATGGACAGAGGATGAAAATAATGAACAAAACAGAGGATGAAATAATGAACAAACAACATGTTCTTCGACTGAAACAAGCTGTAAGAGCAGATCGTTCAGGCCCCTACATTTTCATTAGCGGTTAGCAGATCCTTAGTGCACTAACACTCTTTTTCCTCCCCTCCTGAAAGCCTCCTGCCCCAGTCTTCATCTACCACCTGCCAATAGATCTATCTATGTCATTGCCAGGTTTTGATTGCATGATAACCAAGTATGCATCCTCACTTCCTGTGATGTATGTATTCAGAAGGAGAACAAGAAGAAACATCCATACCTTTCATTCCTCATCTCAGGAGTGGAGTTTCATTCCTCATCTCAGGAGTGGAGTTGTACATCCAATGATTGTTTTATAGTAATTTTTTTTTTTTAATGCACAATGTATTTCCTCTAAAATTGTGATATGAAAAAAATCTGAAAACAGTTTGAAAACTCCTGAGGACAGAGATGAATGTATATATGATTTTTTTTTTTTTTTTTTTTTTTTTTTTTTTTTTTTGCAAGTTGCAGTGTAATCTGTACAATGGGATAATAACAGTCATAAGCATTATCACTATTTAACTTTCAGACACTTGTGTGTGCACTTGTTGACTGATTGTGTGTGGTTGCATCAGTCAAGAGAAACGAACAAAACCCATTTGGAACATGACGAAAGCAATAGACAGCTTATTAACCTGTCTGTTATTGCTTTGATTGTACTGCATATCATTGTCGATGAGTACTATCAGTATCACCCAGCATCACCATAGTGCTTCATCACTGCTCTTCTCCTGGCTCCCCTCCTCCACATCACTCTTTCCATTCTCCCCAATACCTCATCCCAATCCACATCTAACCCCCTATATACACACACACATGCACACTCGTGTGCATATGCACACTCACACACACACACACACACACACACACACACACACACACACACACACACACACACACACACACACACACAAAAGAAAGAAATAATCCATAATGTGGGACACACTAAAAAAAAGAAATAATCCATAATGTCGGACAGCAATAGTCAAAACTGTTTTGACCTTATCAAGCTTTTGACCAAAGCACCTGTCTTTAATTCATCTGTTAAATTTATATCAAAATGATGTTATTTCAACTCGTGTTTTAGATCGTAATTTTTTGTGTACGTGTGTCAACACAAGCACACATTTAAACGCAAAAAAAAACAGTCACACATACATGCACAGACACACTTTCACACATAAATTGTGTATGCACACACACACACACACACACACACACACACACACACACACACACACACACACACACACACACACACACACACACACACACACACACATTTGTGTGAAGACATGCGAGTGCACACACATTATATCCACTCTTAAAAAGACCTTTACCAACAAATGAAAGACATGCACATGAAGAGGCATAGATATTTTATAAACTTGTCAAATGAAAAGAAATGTCAGACAGACATTGAAATTAACTGGATGTAGAGCTAACCGGTGTGGTGGGCATTTGATACTGACAGACTGTGGTATTGCTGCAAAGAGATGGCAACTGTCCATATTGCTGACAATTGACAATTCTCCATAATCAGGAACAGTTTTGCCAGCATGAGATATCTTTCAACTCTTGGTGACACGTCAGGTCAGAACCTGTCACCATGATCACTACTATAATGATGCTGATGCCTAAGCCTGTGTTTATTTGTATGTTTGTGTATGTGTGTGTGTGCGTGCGTGTGCAGGTGCATGTGTGCATTTGTGTGTATGAATAAAACTACAGTGTGTGAGCTCATGACATCTGAATTGTGTTTGTGAAATACCATCATGTGGATTTTAAAATTTACGTTTACAATGTATCAAGGTGATCACAGATGTCTGTGGCTAGTAATTTAGCGATCTTCCTATGAATCAGGGAGAACAAAAGAAAAGAAAGGATACAAGATACACTGATTTGCAAATCACTAATATGTTGAAATTGTGTTACGGTTACCACATGATTGAATTGTCTGTTCTTCTCATTAAAGATCTTAATGTTACAACCCTTTGATTTGATCCAGAGGTTGAAATAGTTATGATGACCAGTAGTAGTTTTTTTTTTTTTTTTTCTTTTAATCTTAATGAAATAAAAAAAAAAAAAACTAGAATATATGCGCAAATTTCAAAACAGTGACATAAAAGGACTCAACTTCAAGAGGAGTGACTTGTTTGTAAGACTTCAACAGTCTTTCCTTTTCTTTCTGTGTGTGTGTGTGTGTGTGTGTGTGTGTGTGTGTGTGTTTTTGGTTTTGTTGTTGTTGTTGCTTCAGTGTTAATGAGAAATGTGTAGGCAGGTCTTTCAGAAGATGTCAGAGATCTTGTAAAATAAGCACATAAATCAGATAATTTTTCTTTGTAATGACATTGCTCATGTAGCATATATATTCTCAGTGCCATACTACGAAAGAGAAGTTAAGAAAATTTCTGATGTGTGTGTGTAAGTGAATCGCCTGAAAATAAACACTTCAGTATCCCACAGATTACCTAAATATATACATCTATGCACCTGATTGGTCAGGAACATCAAAATGTCACCAGATTGTGTAAAGGCACTTTTCTACTTTTCTGTTCCAGAGAACCAGCAGCCATGTCTAAACAAGTTCAGAGAAGGCGGGGAAAGCCCAACAGAGGTGGTGGTCGTTTCAACCGTGGTGGAAGGGGTCAAGGTCATGGTGGGGGTCATGGGAGCAGGCATCTCAAGATGTCTGATTTGGTGTTTGATGACTTTGAGGATGGACCTGTATTGCAAGCCAAGGGATCAGGGGGAGGAGACAACAAAGTGATGAAACCAACAGGCCAACCGTAAGCCTGCTTTATGACTCACCTTTGACTCATAACAAAGGTTGGGATTCTGTCCATTTCTGATGTCCACAGCATGCACTGTGCAGAGTTTCAGAAAACAGCGAATCTGTGATTAGCATGAACATTGCTCTTTGTTTTTTTATGATATAGTCTAGGAATGAAAAAGTGCTGCAGGATTTTGGTGGGTGTCTTGTCTTAGTTTGTAGTCAGAGGCATCAGTCTCATGCAGCCTAAACTACAACAAAGTCTATGTCATAACAGCCCCCACAGTGAACAATGAACATCAGAAAATAATGAACATCAGAATGTCCTAAGCAACCTGCCAGACAAGACACTGCGTTGTTGCCTTCTCACTTCAGTGGAGTTCAGGTTTGCCTGTTTTGATCAAATGTATTCAGTCTCAAGGCAGCACCTACTAGGCTGCCCGCCGACTACAATAATTGCATAGTCGCAGGGCGAAGTCAGCATGGGTGAGCAACCCCCTCCAAAAGGCGCTAACATGTCTGTCCAGTGACTGGTCCCATAAACTTTGATGATACCATCAAGTCAAGTACTGCATAATTTGATATTCTTTTTAAAATGAGGATGATGGAGATGATGTTTTGAAGATCCCTTCTGGTCCTAATCAACACAACAGGACTGTATTTTTTGTTTTCTTGTCCTAGGATATCCCTGAGTCAAGAAAGCCAGATAATTACCAACACCTTCAATTTATGTTCAGGAAATATAACTACACAGTCTGTAACACATCTGTTAGGTGGATTAAACTCCAGCGTGTGGGTCCTGTCTTTTGGTTTTCACTATAGTCTCCAGCTAACTCAGTTTTGTATTAGATTTAGAGCCAGGCGAGGCTGCAAAATTCCACAAAGAAATGCTTCTGACAAGAAATGTTCCTTGACCTAGCAGCCCATAAGCCCATGACACTAACCACTCCCCCAGGCAGCTGATATTTTTTTTTTTTCAAATGCCAGTCTTTGGGTTACATATTCAAGTGGCTTTATGTGTGCTTCTGTTAAGTGAAAACTCCCCATATTCAAAAGATCACGTTTTTAGCTTCATGAGTAGGTTTTTTACCAGCAGACGATGACAGACAGCAGGAATGAAAGAGAAGAGAAAGAATAAGAAATTATTGAGAAAAATGTAAAACTGAAAGGTCTGTTACTACATGATGTGTATGAAAAGACAAATGTAGCTTTAGTAATGTTCTGAAGACTGCAGTATAATAATGTTCTGCCAAACTGACTTGCAGATCATGTATGTACACAGTTACATGCAAACATGCACGTGCACGCGCACACGCCCGCATGCACGCACGCACACACGCACGCACACTCTCATTCCTGTCCATTTTATGAAAAAAAAGAAAAAAAAGTTTTTGACTGAATGTTTTTAGTTCCGCCATTGGTCGAGGAAGAGGGCGAGGGCAGTCAGTGGCTGGAGCTGGAGCTGAGGCCTCTGCTCCTTTACGATTAAATGAGCCGAAGGTCAAGGTCCCAATGCAGCACATCCACATGACGCAAGAGAACCAGGAAATGGTGCGAGACATGTTGAAGACACTGCACGGGGATGATCACAGCATACCTTCGTAAGTTTTCTCTGTGTGTGTGTGTGTGTGTGTGTGTGCATGCGCGCATGCGTGTGTGTGTGTGTGTGTGTTTTTTGGTGAGTTTATGAATGGGTGTGTTTATGTGTGGGGGTGTGTGTGTGTATGTACTACGTGACTATGTGAGTAAAATGTAAAGTTTATCTTGCAGCAAACAGATTTTACATGGTTGGCGTCAGATTGGGGTGACTGCAGGTGGAAATTAAAACAAGATGAAAAAAGAAAAAGAATTACTATGCTGTCTGTCAAAAGAATAAACAAATTACAAAACAAAAACGCTACGCATTTCGACTTCTTTGATCACAAGATATGACAGATAACTTTAAAGACAATGAAAATGAAAACAAAGGACAAAGAAGCAGTCGCTTACCTGCTCAAACTTGGCACAAAAGTGAGCCATGACAGTGTAGATCTTTAGACTGTAGACTTGTTTGACAAAAAATTGCTAGGTTCAGTGAGGAGAGGTAAAACAGAAGGAAAATTGCTTAATTAAGATGACTGCAGTTTTGCCACCTTCACCATTGGTTTTGTTGCGAGCCATTCTGATTTCTTTGTGGTCAGATTGAAACCACATCACATGATAGCCAGCAAGATTGCTGTTTTTCGAGTCTGTCATTATGACAAGTGTGATGCAAAATGTAACTGAAAGTGCTCTTGTGATATCAGATACAAGTGCTACCCGTAAATTTGGAATGCTACATCTAAAATGGCAAAATACTACACTTTTTACTTTTGAGGCCTTGGCAACTCTGAGTGAGACACATCAGCCAAATAGATCCTCAATGGTCAATTTTTGATAGCATCCTTCTGGTTCACGGTAAAAGTTAGCAGCGCAGCCAGGTAACTTATTTCCTCGTTTTATGTACTGTACCATGTAACACTGTGGCAAGCTGTGACGGATGTGTTTGCTCTGTTGGGTCGTTTGAATAATGAGAAAAAAAAATGCCTGTGCAGGGATAATGAGTATGACGAGTTGGACACGCGGGCTGACGATCACTATTGGCAGACGGACGCCCCTCTTTTTGTGGACAGTGCTCATCCTTATGCTCTGTCGGAGCCACATGGGGCGGCAAAAAGACAGGCAGAGTTGATCATGCCAGATCGCATGTCCTTGATATCAACCCTGTGGCTCTACACAAACTGCAGAGGTTGGGAGCGCAGCTATAGGAGTAGTTTCATTATTTCATCTTGTTTCAGTCACATTTTTATTTATTTATCATTAAAACCGTTTTATGAGGCTTTTATTTGTCAGCTGATTGTGTTGTGCATTTATCTAACTTGTTTTGGTTTTATCATGTTCTGGGAGAAATGTTATAGTCTTTGAAAAGTTATTACATGAATAGAATCTTGTTCATAAGTCAGTGTTTTAAAGAAATTGCAGTAGGTGATCAAACATTGTGGCCTTTGTGTCACAGTGTGTAGATTCTTTGTGATCTGATAACCTTCATGAGTCTCAGATATCACAGGTGAATGTCTCTACAGCTTACGTAATAGCAGCAGTAAATCATCCAGCACTTGTTAAACCCTACGCCGCCGACATCGCTGTTTGGCGACAACGTATGTCACCGACGACATCGCCGTTTGGCAACCAGCTAGGGTGACCTAACTCCCGATACTTTCACTCTCGAACTTGACAAGGATAGAAAAACAGTGGTAGTTCCGGTATTCACTGACGTGTGCCTCACAGCCATTAGCTACGTCTGAGCGGCATTCAGTTAAGTGTTTTTATCCATTTCTGTTGATAACTTTTTTCATTCACTATGACGTCACAACCAAGCACTTCAGGCACCCAGTCTTGCCGTACATTTGCTACGAACTAGGAGCTGGAAATGTTGAGAGTAAACGGTCAGTTAATGCTGATTTGGATCAAGAACACACAGATGGTGACATGGATACATTATCGGACAGCGAAAGGTCAATCGAGTTGGAACTAAACGTGGCTGACCCAGTCGCATGCATGGTAAGCAAAAGGGGGCGAGGGCTGCTGGCGCTCTGTGGGCTCGCGTGGTGTTGGCTCGTCGCCAGCACACACTGACACAGGGTAGTAGTGTGAGTGAGATGACTGAAAGTGCAGGCCTAACGGTCGGGATGATGAACATGGAAGGCTCAGACACAAGTGACTGGGAGCACAGCTGGGGTACATAGGCGTCAAGATTGAAGGGGGCGTGGCAGAGTGACACATGGCAGAGGTGTGCACCAACAGCAAACGAGGCCAGCCACAGAAATGTTTGACTGGGAGAATGGCTCCCCAGGTTCCAGAGGCCAACAGGCAAATGAATGACTTTGTTTTCATAAAGTTATTGCTTTCAAAAGTGAGAATGAAAGAGGTGTGTGTGTGTGTGTGTGTGCTTTTTTCTTTCTTTCATGTGTGTATCAGTGGGGCATAAGTTTTCTTTCTGTCTGTGTGTGTGTGTGTGTGTGTGTGTGTGTGTGTGTGTGTGTGTGTGTGTGTGTTTGTGGCGCGCTATTCCCTGTGTGGTGTAAGAAGTGTGTGTGTGTAGTGTGTGTGTGTGTGTGTGTGAGAGAGAGAGAGAGTGTGCGTTTGATGTGTGTGTGTGTTTTTCCCTTGTTCTTTCTATCATGTGTGTACCAGTGGGGCATAAGTTGTGTGTGATGTGTGTGTGTGTGTGTGTGTGTGTGTGCGCGCGCGCTATCTCGCTTCGTGTAAGAAGTGTGGTGTGTGTGAGCGTGTTGTGTTGTGGTGTGTGTGTGTGTGTGTGTGTGTATGTTTGTGTATGTGTGTGTGTGTGTGTGATTGCTTTTGCTTTTCTGCATCACTTCACAGACAGTAGAAATAGTGTCATTTGTAGTTGTAGAATTCTTTTTTTCATTCTGTCTGAAAAACTGAATCCAGGACACTCTCACAAACTTGATACCTGCATGTCAATTGTGCACTGCTATCACCAGTTTTCTGATTTGGAGTATATAGTTTTGAGGCTGTACTTTTCATTCTTCTGATGGATATTACATACTTTCTGGTCTTCATTTGGTGAGTGGAGTATTTTTTTCTTCCTTGTTCAGAGTTTGTTGGCATGCTTACTCCTTTTTCACGTTGAGAGATGAATATAACATTCAAAATTTTATTTTGCATTTTTTTTTTTTACTTGAAATTACTAAAAAAAAAAATTGAAATTGTTCTTGACTTACCATTACTAATATATATTATAACATTACAAAAATACTCTCTTTCTCCTTCATTTAAAAAAAAAACAATGAAAATTGATGTTCTAGTTCCTGATATACCTGCATTTCACACATGCTGGTATGAAATTATAGTTTTTCGCAAAAAATGGCTGGCGATGGGATTCATGCAAAACAGAACGTCTGGCGGTGAAAGGGTTAAGTTGTTTGTCAGTTGAGTGGCAGTGGTTGCTGAACGAACCATGACATTTTCATACCTTGCAACACAGTATACCTAACGTAATCATAATTTAAAACATGGCACTATTTAAGGACTGTTACCATGCCTGTTGAAATGAGACATCTGATGTAAAACAAGGTGAAATCATTTGTTCTTCGCTGCATTGCAGTGCCGTGCATACTTTGCATTTAATTGTCATTCTGACTTGTCTGCTTTGTGTGTGACAGATCCGGGTTCAACAGACAGATGTGTGTGGAAGCTCTGCAGGTCTGCGATGGAGACGTTGGGATTGCCCAGGAATACCTGTTGACTGAACTTCGCAACCTTTATCAGCCTTGTGACTCAAAAACTATCATATCAGGCCCAGTCACAGGAGGCTCTCCCACAGGAGATAGCAGAGCTGCGTAAGGATGAGAAAAACTGCACTTAAATCCATCTATGAGGAGAAGTTTGAGGAGCGGTGGGCCAACAGAGTGTGGGTGATTCACTTAGATCTGCCAGAGCTGAACAAGCATCTGAATTTCGAAAGTCATTCGGCTCCAAAACCAGCAACACAGGAAGTGTGCAGATTCTACAGGCAAGGGAACTGTCGCTTTGGAGACAAGTGTCAGAAACTGCATGTGTCAGCAGAGGTTGAGAAGATGAAGAAGAAAACTGAAAAACTTCAAGGACCTTTAGCTGATAATTTGTTTGCAATAGAAGTTCGCTTTCCTGCAGGCAATCTCTACCCCTAGAAAGCACCTTTGATAGCCTTCTCATCTCTCACAGACAGACTTCCACCACACACATGCTTGAATATATCACTGTTCCTCATGGACGCTGCTAAGCATCTTGCAGCGATGCAATGTGCAGCTGTTTTCTCGCTCATTTCAGAACTGCAAAACCCTGCCCAGCTTAGGGAGATATTGGAAAGGCCTCCCCCCTCACTCTCTGGTGACAGCCCCATCACAAATTCTGTTACTTGTGAAAGAAAAAAGCTTGTCCTTCCTGTCGATGAACCATCTGTCCATTCTGATGAAGACAGACTGTCAGACTCGGAGGAAGATTCTCAGAACATTCAAGGGGCAGCATGTAGACTTTCAGTGCATGATGGCTCAGACGGGAGGAAAAGCGCATCTTCAAAATCAGGTTCCAAGGAAAATTCCGGTTTTGCCATCGGAAGGTGGAACGATCCTCAACAGTCTGATGTATCGAAACAGAACAGAATATTGAAAGAAGAGTTCAAAAGAAAGGAGGTGAGTTGAAATAATTCATTTTCTGCAGTAGATGATTTTGTCTCCCTTTCGGAAGTGAGTGTGAAAACACTGTAGCATACATGTACTGTGTGAGATGTAACAACCATTGAAGCAACTATGAACTTCTCTTTTGTGATGAAAAAAGTTGACATGCAGAGTAAGTGGTGTGTGTGTGTGTGTGTGTGTGTGTGTGTGTGTGTGTGTGATAGAAGGGGGTGAAGAAACAAAGAAGGGCAGGAAAATGTACATGCTTGCCTGCATTTCCATGTTTTAGGGACTTTCAGCACTTAGGGGGTTGATTTGTAAACTGGAAGGAAGATAGTGAAATATAGCAAAGACTGTTTGAGTATGTAACCCAGTGTTGAAGGTGGTGAACTGTAGCTTAGAATGGCTTCTGGTTCAAGCAGGCCCACTGATGGTGCCTTTGTTGATGTGTGTGTTGCAGTCGCTAGCGACATACCAACGGTGGTTGGCAGAGAGACAGAAGCTGCCAGCGTGGAACAAGAGGGATGAGGTGCTAGCCCATGTGGAGGAGAGTCAGGTGGTGGTCATCAGTGGTATGACAGGGTCAGTATGCTGTGTAAGTGTGTGTGTGTGTGTGTGTGTGTGTGTGTGTGTGTGTAGAGATGGGGTGTGTGTTGTCTGTGTTGTTGTGTGTGTGTGTGCCTGTGTGTGTGTGTGTGTGTGTGTATAGCAGGGTTCGCACGCCCCTTGAAAACCCTTTAAAATTCATCTGGGTCAAAAAGGCCCTTGAAAACTGCAGACATCCCTACCACCCCTTGAAATCCCTTAAAAATCATTTTCAGACCAAAACTGACTGTAACACTTGAAGACGAATCAGAGAACAAATGCGAACGAGACTTCAAACATCGATTTTCGCCTTTCAATCGTTTTGCGTGTCATGTGCTTTCAAGCAAAGGGAAGCAATTCAATGGTTGGTTTATCGTTTGTGCATGCGCAGTTCGACTTCTGACAAAGAAGTGCCAAGCACCCTCATCTTCCGGTGAAGTTCAATACTGTTGCATCTGTCGTCATGCCTAAGGGAAATTGCGCATTTGATCCGTTGTGGTTACAGAAGGAAGAATATCGAAACTGGATCACCAAATGCAGAGACAACAAACATGCGTTTTTGTGTAAAGTGTGCAAAAAAGACCCGTTGATGTTCGGGCAATGGGCGAATCGGCGGTTGCAAGTCACGGTAAGGGGAAAAAAACACGTGGAATTGGAAAAAAAGCGAGTATGCTGGTCGTTAGTCGTAGGACTCATTCGGCAATCATCAAATTCATCATCAGCATCAGGTCAGACCCTTTCCTCAGCAAAAATTGTCAGCCAATCCACAATAACAGCAAGTGGGATAGATGTGTTGAAAGCTGAAGTGTTGTGGATGATTCATGTCATCAACAATCATCACAGTTTCCGATCTGCTGAAGACAACGTGAAACTGTTTGCAGCAATGTTTCCAGATTCCTCGATTGCAACATACTATCGGTGTGGGGAAACCAAAAGCAGATATCTTGCAACTTTTGGCATTGCTCCTTGTTTTCTGTTAGAACTGAAAAAAGTGAAATGACAGACAATATGTCATGCTTTTTGACGAATCACTGAAGAAGGATTTGAAACAGAAGCAAGCTGGACATCCATGTCAGATACTGGTCCGGAAAGCAGATTGAAAGTTTTGTTTTTCTGTTTTCTCTCGTTTCTGTATATAGACTTCATTTTTTTTTTTTTTTTTTATATATGATATTGAGCTTGGAAAAGACTACAGAAGTGTAATCACCTTATCATGGCAGGATTACATGTGTAAGGTAGTTATTCATTCTTTTTTTTTAATTGTACAGCTAAATTTGCCCCTTTAAAATCAAAATCCTCTTTTTAAAAAAATCCCTTGAAAAACCCTTGAATTTTTTTTTCCTGTGAGAAAGTGGGAACCTTGAATTATAGAGATGGGTGTGTGTTTGTTGTGTGTGTGTGTGTGTGTGTGTGTGTTATGAATTTCTGATTTCAAGAGATTGCACATCACAAAGCGTCCCATACTTTTTGCCCCTTTTTCTCTGTTTGCCTAAGTTTTTTTTCCTTGTCTTTCAAGATGGATTTGTGGACGAAACTTTGCTGCGAGTGTTTTTTTTTACATGTGCATGGAATCTCAGTTTTTCATCTCTTCTGAAAACTGAAACTCAGATCTTCATTTATCGTCCAGTGAAGAAGTAGAGAAAGACGTCTGCAGTGGCAGAGACTTGAACAATAGACTTTAGATCTTCCTTCTTATCACAATATCAGGCAAAAGCATTTTTCACTGGGCCACCTTTCCATGAATATGTGTGTGTCTCTGCATATATTCCTAGAAGTTGAACGTAGGTGGTGCATAGCTGCCAACCCTCCCAATTCTTGCAACAATTTCAGTATTTTATAAATCCTTCTTGAAATTTTGAATTTTGATGAGAAAATCCATAATTTCGAAGATATGATTAAATGTGGATTTTGGAATAATTTGTTTAAAAGGGTTTCATGAAATATTACCGAATAAAGCCCAAATGACATTTTGAGAGTGTGAGGAATTACATGTAGTCAACAGACAATGCTGTTTTAACCGCAGCACACTCACAAGTTGAAAACAGTGTGGGATGAATAGGTTTTCAAGTGAAAAGCCTGACTACAGCTCCTTTCATCTCCTGGTCCCCAAACATATAGTCTAGAAAGTTGGCTACTATGGTTGGTGGGTAAGAGGATAGTAAGGGGGGAACTAGTTAGCAATGACAAAAATGATTCTGCTCAAGATATGAATAAGCACACTCTGGGGATTAACTTGCTGCACTATGGTACTGTACTTATTCTCATATTCTTTTTTTTTTTTTCCAACAAAGTCAGTTGACCTTTTTTTTTTTCTTTCGCAAGAGCCTAAATGGGAAACATCTGAATTAACTCAAGAGACAAGTCGAGTATCTTCTTTTTGGCTCTCTTAACCCCATTGGGAGTAATCTGGGCCATACATAGAAGTATTTAGCAGGTTTCTCTAATTAATTCTAGAGTAAACAAAAAAAAAAAAGGTTCCATATAAACATGCATTTTTTTTTTTTTTTCTTTTAAGGGAGGGAGTCTTCATTGATAGAATGTTTTGGGTGAGATTTCTGTGTAATAATGATGTTTTTGAAAACTGCAGGTGTGGTAAAAAACGACCCAGGTGCCTCAGTTCATCCTCGACCACCACCTGATGTCCAAAGACCCTCAGGTTTGCAACATTGTCTGCACTCAGCCCAGGAGGATTTCCGCCATGGCTGTGGCTCAGAGAGTCGCTGAGGAACGCGCCGAGAAGCTGGGCAATTCCGTCGGTTACCAGATTAGGCTTGAGAGTGTTCAGGTACAGTTCAAGAATCAGATTTTTAAGGAAATTTGTCAGGAATTGTTCAAGTTATGTGATAGGAATGTAGAGTAAATAAGAATGAGTACAGGCTGGTTGAAGTCTTGCAGTTTAAACTGTCATGTAGATAAGGACAATCACAGCAGATACCTTTTGATATATTCTTGATAATATAAGTCATCAGATAAGACTGCTTATACATGAGTTGTATGCGTGTGTGCGCATTTATATCAAGATATAAACTCACATATAGTACACACACACACACACATGTATGCTTTATACAGGTGCATGTTCCTGTCTCTGGAAAAAAAATTTGAAAATTCTTGTGAAGTGGGTTTTCACAGCATCTTGCCAGCTGCAAGTCTAAAATTTTGCAGTGTATTGTTAGTCTCGGCCTAGAATTTCTCAAATGAAGAAGCATCTTTTGAAGTACATTTTTCAAATGCATCATTTCAGAATAGATGGAAAATTTCCAGACAGATCACCCTTTAGTTGTGTGCTTGTCACCTGCGGTTTAATAAAAAAAAAAAAAAAAAAAAAAAAAAAAAAAAGGGGGGGTAACTTTTAGATAGGAAGAATTATCGTTTAAAAGTGTTAAGTATCAGAAGCCTGGATCTTCACGGACAGTGTCCTATCCTCTGTCCATGCCTGTCTATCACCCTGTCTGTCTTCGTCTGTCTGTCTTCATCCATCTGTCTGTATCCTTCTCTGTCTGTGTGTGTGTATGTCTCCCTCTCAGTGTCTGCATCTTTTGTCATTCTGTGCTCCATAAAGTTCATGTGTTTGATTTTATTTTGATCCATTAATGCGCACTGTCATGATGTTTATCTGCTAAAGTACGGGTAGGAGCTACTCTTCTGCACAATGAAAAGTGCAAGAGTATTTGTCAGTTATTCGTACATATCATATTTTCCTTGACACGGTTTAAATGTAATTGTTGTTACAAGCAAATTAATTTCATGCATGCAATATTTTGTTATTGTATAGCCCAGAGTCTCTAGCTGCAATTACATTTTATAAGT
This sequence comes from Conus betulinus, assembly GCA_016801955.1. Classification (NCBI taxonomy): domain Eukaryota; kingdom Metazoa; phylum Mollusca; class Gastropoda; order Neogastropoda; family Conidae; genus Conus; species Conus betulinus. The sequence continues at coordinate 144,351 of JADBJO010004000.1, read as the reverse complement.
TTCATCATTATGCTGGCAATGTATTTCTGTATTGGTAACCAGTTCAAGGAAAGATTAACGTCACATGAAGGACACAACTGGAGACTGTCCAGTCTTTTGCTTTTGTATTGTTTTTTTTTTTTCCCCCTAGGCCTGCTGTAGTTAAAACAGTGTCTTGTCTCTTTGTTTAAATTTCAATGTTAAAAAGGTGGTTTAAAGAAGGTCGTGACAGCTGAGCTTGATTTTCAGAGAAAAAGACTGCTGAACTTGATTTTCAGAGAAACAGTCTTGCTCGTGATAGATGTTTGACCCCTGATTTCTTTGCAGTTTAAGGGAGCCAGGCCACATCCACATCATTAATCCTAAGGTCTTTCTGCTGTCAGAAAGTTTTTTTGTTGTGTTGTTGTTTCTTTGGATATTTGTTTGCTTTTGCTGCTGTGACTCAAACCTGCACCTTTGGATAGTCATTCATCTCAAAGCCAGGTCACCATATGGTAGGCATCTTATTCATATTGCTACTGGGCACCTGTTCTTTAGCTGAAACGGAAGTTTACTTTTGTTGCGTCTGGACCCGATCCAGCTTGAGCTCATTTCAGCTGCCTCTGCCATTGCCCTTTAGGCTCTGGTCCTCTACTGACCAGTAAATGAGAGCTGTTTTATGAGAGCATAGACAGATGAGCCTTTAAACCCCTTTGCTCCAACCTCTGTGGTACTTTGGCTTGTTTCTCTTGCTGTCTTTAATTTCCTCTTTTTTCCCCCCATCATTACTCTTTCAATATATTTTTTTTTTCTGTTTATACATGAATGTTGACACAGTTATGTACTGACTTTTTTTCCCTATTATTACTTTGTTTGTTACTGTGTTATGGTGTGTGTTTTGTCTTAATCAAAACATCCGTTGGTGCTTCATTGTATGTTGTAAATGTTACAAGAGCACTCTCTTTACCACCATAATTTTGAATTTATTTATTATTTCCCCGGAAATCATGAATGCAGCTTACAACCAACTGAAAAAAAAAAATAGAAAGCCAACCTTCTCTGCAGAAGAGAAAAGAAGGAAACGTGCAATTTGGACGTGACAGCGTTGAGTGTGTCCACAGTCCTCTGCCACAAGGTTGCTCTTCTGCACGACGGGCATCATCTTAAGACGTCTGAAAGGTGACCCCATGCTGACCGATGTGACGCACATCATTGTGGACGAGGTCCATGAGCGATCTGAAGACAGGTCTGTTCACATGGGTCAGAAAGTGTTCAGAGGTCACTTGTCCCTCTCTTGCTGGTGATAATTTGTGATGATATGTATTTCTTTGATATCCTCCTGTGGCATATTCCTTTGTGATAGTGTATGGAAGGTGGTACGTTCAACAATTGCAACGCAGGTTTTGATGATTTGTCAGTTGATGAGAGGGAAGGAGAAATAAGGAAACATAACTGTCACTTTAGATCATTGGAGAGAGAAGCAGAAATAAGAAAAGATAATCTGTCACTTACTCTAGGCTTGATTGACATGGTTGTTAGTTTTACATGATGACGGGTTTAGGTTTTACATGATATGGTGAGTTTGCATGTAGATGGTTTATGCTTTTCTTGCTCAATCTGTACACAGATTTTTAAATGATTGCATGCAGTTTTTAAAAGTGGGATAAAATTACTGTGATATATACATTTTGAATGTGTCTGTGTGTGTGCATCTGTGTGTCAGTGTGTGTATCTGTGTGTATGTGTGTGTGTATTTGTGTGTGTGTGCGTGTAATTCGGATGGCTCACATTGTTGAGTAGATTTGTTCATATGTATGTTTGTAACATCAGTAGAAACTATAGGTAAATCTGACAAAAGAATTTTTTTTTTTTTTCAGTTAGTAGTAAGTTGACATGTTTCAAAATTGTGTAAAGTCTGATTGTACGTGTGTATGCGTTGACAGTGACTTCCTCCTCATGATCCTTCGTGACATACTCCCTAGACGACCTGAACTGAAGGTTATCCTCATGAGCGCCACTCTGAATGCTGATCTCTTCTCTGCATACTTTCTGGAATTGTGCTGTCATTAACATACCAGGTGTGGTGTTATATTTTTTGGTTGTTTATGCTCACATCTATACACAGTGTGTAGTTGCATACACGGATACAAATGTGTGTGCACACACAGGCATGCACCCATGCATGCTCTAATGTGCACATGCACATACATTTAAAAAAAATTAATATTTCCTTTTATTACACAAACATGAAGAACATACAGAAAAAGAAGGGAAAAAAAAAACACCATTAAGTGCACACAGTAATCATATGAACAAGTATATAATCATCTGCCATTTAATTACGTACATTGGAAAAGAAAGACATAATAAAAGGAAAACAAGAACAACCAACAGTACCAACGCAAACAAAATATTAACACCATGCACACATACACACTCACACACACACACACAACGACGAGAGAGAGAGAGAGAAGATAACAAGCAGATGTGGCATGAAAAAGAAGACCAAAATATGTTGCTATGTTATACCTAACGCCAAACAACCGTAGCTTTTACAGAAATGCACATGAACATTCATAGAAACACCTATATGTGCACACTTACTTCACACACACACACACACATGCACACACACTCACACACACACACACAACACACACACACACACACACACACACACACACACACACACACACAGAAACATGTGCACACACAGGCACACACCCATGCATGCACTTATGCGTGCACGCACACACACACACATACATGAACATACACACTCTCACATACTCTCACATACACACACACACACGCACACACACACACGCACACATTCACAAATCCTAGCTATGAGTACATGCACACAAATCTTTAAGCTGATTTTTTCTCCACATAACATCTATCAGATTTAGTTCACATTATTATCACTTTACAGGAAGAACTTTTCCAGTGGAAGCAATATTCCTGGAGGATATAATTGAGACAACTAGGTGAGTTCCTTCTGATCAATTTTAGATTTTTTTTTTTTTTTTGAATGAACTTTATTTTTGATGGCGGTGGTGTGCTTTATTGAATGAAGTGCAGTGTTAAGATCCAACAGTTTGGGTTTAGGAAGATACTTCTAAGATGTTTGAAACAGGACAAATCAAAATGAAGTTGTCGTGATACATGAGAACATGTGGATAAACTTTAATTAAGCATGTCTGTCAGGTATTGTCATGAAAATGAAAATGTTTATGTGTCATGAAAATGAAAATGTTTTCCTTTGATTATAACTTGCAGATTTTTTTTCCTGCGACTGCCAAATTTATTTTAGTGGCATGAAACAATTTCGAAATCTTGAAACACAGTTACTTAAAAAAAAAAAAAAGATGTTATTTGAAAATCTTTTAGAGTTGTGTCAAAGTACTTAACTTGCAGCCACTTCCTAAACTGTTTTTGTCCTCAAACATCACGAATCGGTGCTGAAAGCTTCTCAAGTTAACCATATGAAAACATAGTAAAGGGTGAGCTGCTATAGGTGGTATGTAGAAGAATGCTGATTATCGGGATAAGGTGGACTAGGTGTACAGGGCGGAATGATAGTTAAAACAGTAGTTACAAAGAATTGGAGTTTGTTGTTCCAGAAATAGTATGCTTCATACAGTCTTGAATTCTGCTTTTTTATCATCATACTGTTCTAGTAGTTAAACAGATAAAGAAAGAATGTCAAGCGTTTAACTATATAACCTCTGGAGTCATTCTATGAGCTAATAGTCTGTAAGGTCATTACTTTGAACTTTGCTTCCTTTTGTTCGCTGTTTAGTTCCGTTTTCCCTGTTGTCTTCAGGTATGTGATGGAAGAGAAGTCTCCATACGGTCACAAGCAGAAGCCAGCTGACAAAGGAAAAGACCTGAAAATGAAACCAGGTCACAAAAAGAAGGGCACCCAGAGCTATGCTGATGCCATTGAGGAGTCCCTGATGGGGCTGTCGCTGGATGGATGGGACTCTGACGATGAGCCGGACGATAAGAAGAGAGATGATCAGTTGAACGTGAAGGAACTGAGTGCCAGATATCCAGGTGGGTCGGGGCTGTGGACTGAAGTTAATGGGAGAGGATGCGCATTTCATGATCCTAAGTTGATGTTGAACTGATGTCACAGAGTTTATACAGTCATTAACCCTCTTCAGTATGCACTTACCCGAGTTTAGTTACGCCGAAAACCATCAGCAGGATAGGTAACTCCGTAATTTGAACATGGTTTCCCAATTTAAAAACTGATTTAAAAGACAGGAAAGGAAATAATGAAATGAAAATAATTTTAAAATTCCTATGAATATATATGTGCTATATCATAAGTTTGAAGAATGTCACCAAAAAAAAAAAAATCTTCTTCTTCGTAACTTTTCTTCTGAATCATTGTTCATCATATCTCAAATCTTATCCCAGTCGAAATCAAGGTCACTCTCTAAGCTTCATCACCCAGCACTTTCACTAAGTCTTATGCCGTAAATCCTACAAATCACAGTATCTTCATCACTAAATCTCATTATAGAATGGTCGAAATCAAGGTTAGCCATGGTGAAAAATGGCATTTCGACCACAAAATTTAAAAAATTTGTAACTCGAGAACCACGGCACGTATCAACTCGCGTTTTTTTGCAAACGGAAGTAAATGGCTACAGGAAGAAGGAAGTCACGTTCTCACGAGACTTCCTTCTTCTACGAGATTCATGGCAGCGCCCATTGTTGCCCACATGTTATATACCAGGCACCGGCAGGCGCTCAGCCTTTTGGCTGTGTGATTTCTGGTTGGGCGCTAGCGGGCGCCCGCTTGTCAAGAGAGTTAAGAGGATTGGAGAAGTTTGGAGAGACTGAGAAACCCTTTTTCAGGAACTGGAAGTCTCCAAAACTGGCTCGGTTTGGATTTGTAAAAGTTCGTATATTGGATGTCTGTCTTTCAAAAGAAAAAAAAAAAACATTGTTGCAAATGAATTTGGTATCAAAGACTAACTACCGCTTCATTTTAGTTCTTTGGAAATCCTTAGGAACTCTTGACTCTTCTAGTGAAAACATCTTGGTGGATGAATGCTGTTTAAATTGATTAAAAAAAAATGCTTCCCTCTATTCTGATACTCTGAAAATAAAAGAATGATTACACTCTAGCGCATATCTTTGTGTGACTGATACGCAGTTTTTGTGTTTTGTGTGTTTGGACATTTAATTTAATCAGGTATTGAAAATTCTTGAAAATTTCTTTACCCTATTTCTGTGTGGAAATTTCTTTTTTTGATTTGAGAGTAATAGAATAAGCTTTTACAGCTAGTAATAATCATCATGTTCAAAGCTGTCGTTGGACGGGACATGTTGGCACCCTCCGGAGGGAGAGTTCACTCATGGTGGCTCTGCGACTAAGCAATTATTGTCCTCAGTAGGGGGCTTTGTAGGTGGTGTCCTGCGTATGTTAGATCAGAACAGGTGCCACTGAACCCTTGAAAACCCTTTAAATTTCAACTGGGTCAAAAAGGCCCTTGAAAACCCTTGAAAACTGCAGATATCCCTACCATCCCTTGAAATCCCCTTAAAAATCGTTTTCGGACCAAAACTGACCGTAACATTTGAAGACGAATCGGAGAACAAAACGCGAACGAGACTTCGGACATCGATTTTCGCCTCTCGAATCGTGTTGCGTGTCGTCTGCTTTTCAAGCAAAGGGAAGCAATTCAATAGTCGGTTATTTATCGTTTGCGCATGCGCAGTTCGACTTCCGACAAAAGGGCGCCCATGCTCCCTCATCTTCGGTGAAGTCCGATACTGTTGCGTCTGTCATCATGCCAAAGGGAAATTACGCATTTGATCCGTTGTGGCTACAGAAGGAAGAATATCGAAGCTGGATCACTGAATGCAGAGACAACAAACATGCGTTTTTCTGTAAAGTGTGCAAAAAGACCGTTGATGTTCGGACAATGGGCGAATTGGCGGTTGCAAATCACGGAAAGAGGAAAAAAATACGTGGAATTGGATAAAGCGCGAGTAGGCCGGTCGGTAGTCTTACGACTTCGTTCGTTCGGCAATCATCAAATTCATCAATCGGGTCAGACCCTTTCCTCAGTAAGAATCGTCAGCCAATCCACAATAACAGCAAGTGGGACAGATGTGTTGAAAGCTGAAGTGTTGTGGACGATTCATGCCATCAACAATCATTACAGTTTCCGATCTGCTTAAGACAACGCGAAACTGTTTGCAGCAATGCTTCCACTCGATTGCGACGAACTATCGGTGTGGGGAAACCAAAAGTAGATGTCTTGCAATTTTTGGCATTGCTCCTTTTTCTGTCTGAACAGAACTGAAAAAAAGAGTGAAATCACAGACTGAATCTTCAAATCAATCGTCACGTCGTCTCCATAGACTTTAAGTGACTCATTTAAGTGCGCATTTTAAAAAAAAAAGAAAAAAAAAAAAAATCCTACTTTCTTGTTCAAAAAGACAGCATTCATACCACACCCCTCCCCCCTAACTTACTACCAGCTAGCCTACACACACACACACACACACACACACACACACACACACACACACACACACACACACCCAAAACAAAAACTAAACAAAAAAATCATTTATCTATTTTATTCACTTAATTTTTTTTATTATAGTACTTTCATTTTATTCATCTAGTTATTATAATTACTACCACTATCATTATCATTACTATCCCTTCTATATATATATATATATAATAAAAAAAAATATATATAAAAAAAAAAATCCCCCCCCCCCCCCCCCCCCCCCCTTAGCATTATTATCAATCCACCTTAACCACAACCATCACAAATATATCACACCCCCCCCACTAAACCAGCTACACAACCACCATCATTCCCTCCCCCCCCCCCCTCCCCCTCTTTTCCTCTCTCCCATAATCCCCTCTGTCGTTTCCGTCTGGCGGCCATTCTTCCTACCAGTACCACATGGACAGATAAGTCAGTCTTCGTTCTTTGTTTGTACTGTCCTAAAATGTTAAATGTGATGATTTTTTTTTTTTTTTTTTTTTTTTTTTCCCCTGAAGAAGACCCAAGAGGTCGAATTGCATTGTGTCTTTCCTGTGCTTTGTTTGTCAATGTTCTTGGCGGTAACTAACCCCCTCTCTTTCTACATTTTGCTTCATTCTCCGCCATCAGTCACTCCACTTTGAAATGGGGGGGGGGAAAAAAAAAAAAAAAAAAACCAGTTAAGTGGAGCTGCAGGAAGGCTACCCACATTCGCCTTTTCAAAAGGGATTACCCTGCTCCCTATCCTGCCCAGAACAAGCATTAGGTTAGTCCAGGCCCGCCAACCATTCACACACATTTCCACACGACAGCACATACAGTGGCTGTATTTTAAAAGTAAAGTTTGCTGAGCTCCCTCCTGAAATGTGCTAGAGAGGAGGCCTCGGCTGCAGCTGCCAGTAGAGAATTAATGAATATGTCATGCTTTTTGATGAATCATTGAACAAGGACTTGAAACAGAAGCAGCTGGAAATTCATGTCAGATACTGGTCTGGAAAGCAGATTGAAAGTTTTCTTTTCTTTTCTGATTTCTCAATTTCTGTATAAAGACTTCATTTTTTAATTTTTGTGTATGTATATGATATTGAGCGTGGAAAAGACTACAGAAGTGTAATCACCTATCATCATGGCTGGATTACATGTGTAAGGTTATTATTCACTCTTTTTTTTTTTTTGTATTGTACGGCTAAATTTGCCCCCTTAAAAATTGAAAAGATCAACTATGATCTGATTATCCAGCTGTTGGAATACATTGTCAGTGGTGATCATAAGGTGAGAACTCTAAAAGTCATGGTTGAATAATGAAGTCATGATGAGATAGAATTGTGGGAGATTCTTTTAGGGCTGTTACTTTTTTTTTGCATATTTTCTGATTTCAAAAGAAAGTAAAAATGCCAGCAAATATTTCAACGAAAAAAGAAAGAAAAGGAAAAAGTGGCGGTGTACCTTCAGTCTGGTCTTTGATATGCATACAAACAAGCTTTTGTGTCACAAGATTTCATGTCGGTTTCTTCATGTAAACACTCACCATTTTTTCTGCTGATTATAGGCAAAATGATGTCATGCTCAGATGTTATGTGATGTCAAGATACTGGAAAAGTGAAAGAGATTGAGAAAAGAGAAACAGATTGTCCTAGCCAGTTATGGTTGGATTGAAAAGAAGAAAGGTAACTCTAGTATTAAGTTTGAATTATTTACTTTCAGTGCAAAATTATGAACAAATCAACCTCTATAGAATAGGCACAGTGGTGACATGTCTTTCACCTCTGCTAAAATTCATTGATCACATTTTCTAAATCATACAAAATTCCGATTCTTGATAATTTATGACTAAAATTCATTTATCACATTTTCTAAAACATACAAAATTCTGATTATTGATACTTTGTTAAATAAAATGTTAGAGAACCATGGTATAATACTGCCAGTAAGAAAAAAATTGGAATATTCCGGAAAGTTTAAGAATCATCACATAGTACAGACAATAAAAATTGCATGGAAACTTTCCAGAAAATTCAGATCTCTGTCACAGTGTAGCCAAGCAAAGAGCTTGGAACATTCAAGAAACGTTGAGAACAGCAATGCAGTCCAACCAGTTTATAATGCATGGAACATTCTGGAAATAAGTTTTGGATGCAAAAGGAATCGTGCAGAAGGTTCTTGCATATTGAGGATGATTCTGGAACTCTGAGAAAGTTACAGAATCATTTTGTTGCATATGTGCACGTCATCTTGTAAATAACATGAGAAATTCTAAAGCAAAACTCAAGTATATAAATTTCAAACATGTCAAGGAAACTATGTGTCTGTAACAATTGCTATGGAGAGTTCTGTCTCAGTGTTTGTATCTGATGAATTATTGTCATGAAGCATTGATGATAACCACCAACAATGATTTTATTTTGTGTGATCAAACTGCCACTGACAGTATCCCAAAGGTGGAGCCATTCTGGTGTTCCTTCCTGGTTTTGCTGAGATCCAGAATCTGCTGGACATGCTGTTTAGAACCTCAGAGTTTGGCCATCAAAACAAGAGCAAGTAAGTCGTATTTGTCTTCACTTGGCGTGATCCTCAAACAAGAGTTAGATTATACCTCTCAAAATTTTAGCTTCTCAAAAAGAAGCATGACTGCATTTGGATGATATAAATCTGTTAAAGATGGAGAGAAGAATCGTTGTGGATATTTCTATCAGGCAGGATGCGGTTTAGAACTGAACCATGCTGGGCAATCTGTGCTTGTCTGTTAACTTCCCCCTTTGTGAGAGACCCTGAGTTTGCTGTGGTTTTTTTGTAATCACCTGTCTGAACAAATGCCTTATCTCTGTGTAGTGTGGAACATCCCCGTATTATCAGAATCCTAAGCAAACAAACAAAAAGTGGGAGAGCAGGGAGCTATGCATGCCTCCACAACTGTCTAGGCCAACAGAGTGATCACCCTTAGTGAGATCTTGTCATGGATCAGAGTCCAACCAGTATTCAGTTTTCTCCTTTTCCTATTCGAGTGATTACGCCCCCCTATGTTCTTTGTTTTGGTACTTCATTTTTTTTCGGGGTGCATGGATCCTTTTGAGTAGCCTTGGAAGCTCTCTTTCAGCTTGTTGTGAGACTTCTTTCTCTCTTCCTTCACAAGGAAAATTTCATAAAAGGGGGAAAAAAAAAAAAAAAAAAAAAAAATTTCTGCAAGTTGTGCTCTATTGTCCCATGTTCAAGTGTTCAGCTTCACCATGGCACGCTGTGGCATCTTGCTACTGATTCCCCCCACCTTCTGCTACAAACACAGAGTCGCCTGTCTACTCTTTGTGTCGCAGAGTGGTGCTCTCGAGCTGACTTTCATGAGATGTGCATCTCTTTGGCTAAATGTTCACCATTGGAATCTTGCAACTTAAGGGAGAATTGGTCTGGCATGTTATGGCAGTTTATACAGAATAACAGTGTCCTGTAACCTTGATCTGCCAGTTAGGCTAGTGAAACATCTGTGTCAGTACAGTGGTGTGTAGAGTCAGGCCAGCATTCTCTCTCACTTCACCCATTGTTGACCCCTTTGCACTTTGAAAGTGATGAAGAATGGCTGGGACAGGTGCATTCGTTGGGGACATGCTTGGCTGCATTCCCCTGACAAAGGCTTAGGACTGGACGGTTTTCCCACCGAGAGGAGATTCAACAGGGGTCCCTGCTGAAAAGTGCAAGTCTCGGTGAACACTGGCTGGGAGGCCTGTGCATTCTCTGACCATGACCAAAACCTTTCATGACACATGAGTTCATGTGTGGTGTGGGTGATGATGTTCATGAGTTCTATGGTGATGATGGTTTTCAGAAATTATGACACATTGGTTCTGAAGTTGAGGTCTCTCATGCGAGCACTGTGGTTTTAGATGCCTCATCTGCTGTCTCTGACACCCTCTCATCCCCCTTTTTTTTCTTTTTTCTTTAACACTTTTCCTCCTCTTTCAGGATGTGTGTGTGTGAAGTTTGTCTTTTTCGAAGTTGTCGTGTCTGACAAAGTTACCATTTTGTTCATCACCACAATTTTGTGATGCCTTGAATGAGGCTGTTGCCAGTCCCCATCTTGCCTTCTTGGTTAACCCCGCAGTTCAGGTCATTAACCAGAAACAGTTGTCTGTTGTTAGGAAAGCGCACTTCGCCATGTGTGTTGAGGATGTAAACCCTGTTCCACACATTTTTCGAATTTTTGTCCACCAACTTGCAGTTTTGATTTTTGTCTACACCAACTTGCAGTTTTGATCTTTCAGCATGTGTGCCATTCAGCAGATGACCAGGTCTCCATGTTCTGTCTGGAGTTGTCCTCTCTCTCCCTCTTGAGCATCTTTGAAAAGGGTACCGTACAATCTGTGAAAATGACCTCAAGAGAATTTTGTGCCTTGCTGAAGGTTCGATTGTTTGTTGTGGTGTCTCAGGTTCGCACAGGGCCCTAAAAGGCCCTAACCTTTTTAGGCAAAAAATAGGGGCCCCTAAAAGGCCTTAAAAATCAAAATGAGAGGCTGGAGGCCCTAAAAGGCCCTAAAACCAGCACAGCCTAAAAAAAAAAAAAAAAAAAAAAAAAAAAAAAAAAAACTTGTGACACAACAACAACAAAAAAAAAATCAAAGAAGAATGATCAGAAAAGAAAACAAAAACCGATTTTCATATAGGTAGCCTAAATGCCGAATCAGTACCGATTGATCATGGTGGTGTAAAGTCATTCAAGGGAAGTAACTCCACGACAACTGTGCTGTCCGCCGTCTTGGACTTTCCATGTGTTGAAGGAAGTAAGACCACGGTTCGTTTTTTCAACGAAATATGACATTTCACTGAGAGTTTCTTTATAAGATTTCATCAGTTTCACTCAGAGACATGGGGAAGTGCTGTGGCTTGATAAATCTGAATATAATCCCTGGCTTCGCCGAGATAACTTGGACAAATATATCGGTTCTATTGTAGGTTTTGGAAGAAGGGGTTTCAGCTTGGGAAAATGGGTGAAAAAGCCATTCAAAGTCACCAAAAAGGGAAGAAACATTCAGACTTGGAGAAGGCGAGTGTTATAGCGGCAGTGTCCATAAACAGTTCTTTTGGAAAAGATCGTGACAGTGGGCAAGCCTCAAGTAGTACCAGTACATGAACAAGTTTTTGCACTGAAAAGCACTGGTCGCTGGTCCTTCAACGAGTTCTAGTGCTTCTACTGCAACTTCGTTTGGCCCTACTTCCCCTCTAACACCCCCCTTCTTTCCCTTCACTACATGATTACACCTGTCCAGCACCTCCACAGCAACCCACTATATATTCCACAAAATCACACGCCTACTCACACCACATTAACTTGCAGTGCCCCCCCCCCTCCTCCTCCCCCCCCCCCCCCACTAACCACTTCCTTCCCTTTGTCCACATTATGTTGCCCCACCCACCCCTCTGTGTGCAAGTATACAAAGGAGCTTGTGTCTCCCCCACTACATGTATATAGGTATGCTTAGATGTACGTACATGTGTTTGTTGTGTGTGTGTGTGTGTTTAATACATAGATTCCCATATATGACCACTATCTTTACCACCACTCATAAGATGTCCTGTGTGTGCCAATCTTTTTTTTTTTTTTAAAGCATATGTATGTGCCTGTGCACATGTGTGTGTGTGTGTGTGTATGTACATATGTGTGCGTGCATGTATCATGCATGCGTGTGGGCGTAAAACAGTGATGATTTCATCTATGACAACCATCACCATCAATCAGTCATTGATCATTGCCCCCCTTGCCCCCCCTCCCTCCCCCCCAAGTTTTTTTTTTTTTTTTTTTTTAACTCAACTGGCATTATCATGCCATTGCTATCATGCTATTTCACTTATGGCAATGATCATCATCCTGTATCACTGTTCGTCCCACTTACGACAATGACCAATGATCCATCAATCATCAATTTTATTCCTTTTTTTTTTTCCCCCCACCCCCAACCGGCATTACTACATCAATGCCACCACAGTATTTTCACTTATGACAGTGGTCACCACCCTATAGTACTGTAGATCTCATCTCAGTGATCAACATCAATCAGTCATTGATCGTTTCCTTTATTCCCCCACTGGCATTATCGTACTTGCCAATACACTATCCTGCTCCTTTTACAAAAATGACCATCATCCTACACTACTGTGGATCGTACCTACACCTTGACCATGATCATCATCCACCCATCTTTGAACACCTCCCCCATTCCCCCCCAGCATTTTACACCAATGCCACAACATTATCCCACTTATACAACAATTATCATCATCCTACAGTACTGTTTATCTCAAATGATACATGATCATCACCCATCAGTCATCTACCCCTACCCCCCTCCACCCTCTTTCTCAACCTGCAATATTATACTAATGCCACATTATTATTCCACTTACCACAATGACCATCATTCTACAGTACTATTGATCTCACCCATGCCAATGAGCATCACCCACAGGTCATGATATTTTCCTTTATCCCCCCAGCTTGCACCATCACCACTACAATTTTCCACTTATATAACAATAGTCATCATCCTATGGTACTACTGATCTAAAATTTACCATTTATCAGTTACTGAAAATACTCCCATCCAGTGAACACCTTTATACTGCACTATATATGGAAATGAAGAAGCTGACCAATTGACAAAGGAATGAGGACAGCAGCCCCAACTGTAAAAGGTAGCCTCCTTGGAATAAATCAAAAGTATTTCCAAGGAGACAAATAGGAGGATGACTTGAGCACTGGACTGTTCTCTCCTTCAACCAGAGGCAGTGTGTGCTAGTCAATCAAGGACAAGGCAGGTGTTAGTCAGGTGGAAAGAAAGCATAGGCTTACTTTTGTCTTCATCTTGTAGCTTGTATTCCTAAGACTTCTGCCTTGTGTGTTTACTCTAGCCATTTTAAAAGATTTCTTTGTTTTCATACGGACATGGAATTGACCAGATTCATACCAGAAAGTGATTAGGTGCTTGCTGAATGGAGGTCTGTATTGGAGAAAATGGCATCTGTGGGAGGCAATGGTGAGCACTTTTCAGCATTTTCGTGTGCCCTGATGGCCCTATTTTTTTTTTTTAAATTTTAGGCCCTAAAAAAGGCCCTAAAAGGCCCTAAATTTTTTTCTTGAAAGTCTGTATGAACCCTGTGTCTGTTGGTCTTTGTCCACTGTACAGGCACTTGATTGTGTTTGGGGACAAAGCGTGTGAAACTTGATTAAGTCTCTTGTTAAGGTGGATCACATTCCTAGACTTGCCTTCAGGAATTTAAGGGAGGAAAAAAAGGGAAAAAATCGGATGAATTAGGGAGTTGACAGATAACGTCTGATTATCCTGGTCACAAACATGGATATGAGATTTGTTTTGAGAAAATTGTAGTCTTGAAATGTAGGGATGTTTTTTTCTTACAGTTTTTTTACATATTGGATTTAAAGCTACTTTTCTCTGTGATTGTTTGCAGGTACTTTATTATTCCTCTGCACTCTACATTATCCAGTGAAGAACAGAAGCGAGTTTTTGTGTAAGTATACTATGATTAGCTTTATCAGAGAATTATATGACAGGGTTCGTACAGAGTCCTGGAAGTCTGGAAAAAGTATGGAAAAATGAAAAAATCATTTCCAGGGCTGGAAAAGTCTTGGAATTTTGTCATTTGTGGCCATGGGTCTGGAAAAGTCTTGGAATTTTGTAAAAGCTGTGCAAACTTTTTCATGATGTCGAACTTCGCTTTAAGTTTCTTTACAAAAACATTGAAATAGGAATAAAAACAGAAATTAAATCATGCACAATGATCACGGTTTTTTAGATAGATTTTTCTTCTGGCGGGAGGTTTAGCAGACTACATTTTTTTTTCTACAGAATAGCACCCCCTTTACTGTGAAAAGCGTTGCGCATGCGCAGTTGGTACCATTGCTTAACTTCCTTTCGAGTCAACAGTGTTGCAAGGGAAAATAGCGTCAAAGTATTAAAGAAAACATGGGAAAATGTGTGTTTAGCCTAGCCTGGCTGGACAATACAAATTATTGCAAATGGATTGCTTCTGCTTCCCATGGATGCAAGACAAAAGCATGGTGCCTGCTTTGCAAGAAAGACTTTGACATCGGGAACATGGGCAAAGCTGCTCTGAAAAGCCACGTGGCAGGCAAGAAACATCAAGAAATGATGCAGCTTTCAGACAAAATGACTCGGGCTCCAACAATGGCCGTGACTGATTATTTTCAGCCCAAGGATTGTGAAAGGTGTTTTTTTTAAATTCAGTATGGGATGTGATCATGCATGAATGGGATGGGGGTGGGGGATAGAGAAAATGAAATGGCCCAAGGGCGATACACTGGCCTATTTTTAGACACATACATACACACACTCAGTCTCTAATGCACTCTCTCCTTTTCTCTCTCTCTCTCTCTCTCTCTCTCTCTTATCAAAAAATTTCAAAATTTGAATACGAAATACGAGAGCACACTGGCTTGTAAGTACTCAGCCATGTTGAACATCCAAATTAAAATGAAAGGACAATTGAAAGGCCGCGAGGCCTAGTGTCCGAACTACCTGACCAGACCTGACCTGACAATATCTCACACACACACTCATACTCACACAAACACACTCACACTGTCTCTCACACACACTACACATGCATGCGTACGCGCGCGCGCACACACACGCACACACATACATACACACTCACTCACACACTCACTCACTCACACACACTGTCTCTCTCACATACATAGACACACACACTGTCTCTTTCTCTTTCTCTCTCTCACACACACTGTCTCTGTCTATTTATCTGTCTCTGTGTCTCTTTGACTTTTTCACACATGTGCGCGCATGCGCACAAACACACACACACACACACACACAATTTTTTGTAAGTATTGAATGCCCCACTATCATTAAATCAGTTCTTTTCTGATGTGTTTAGCATGGTAATCACATACAGAGGTGCGTGCACCCACACATTATGGGGTCTGGAAAAATTATGAAAAGCCCTGGAATTTTGTTTGGTCACATCTGTGGGAACCCTGATATGATGAGAATGATGGTACACATGTTGATTTGAATGTGATTCTTTGGGAAGGCGATTCTTCGATTAAAGTTTAGAAAGAGTGGGGGTTAGTTGCCGCCAAGAACATTGACAAACAAAAGTACAGGACAAGACACGATGCATTTCGACCTCTTGGGTCTTCTTCAAGCAAAAAAATAGATCACATTTAACATTTAGGACAGTACAAACAAAGAACGAAGAGAGACTTATCTGGTGTCCATGCATTTCCTTCTGTCGGCCATTCTTCACAGCACACCACATGGACACCAGATAAGTCTCTCTTCGTTCTTTGTTCTTGGCGGCAACTAACCCCCACTCTTTCTAAATTTTGCTTCGTTCTCCGCCATCAGTCATTCCATTTTGAAATCTTCAATTAAAGGTTTGGCGTCATATACTATACCATGTCAGACCATAGCATTCAACGGCAGTTAGTCATCTCTGCCAGGCCGAAATTTTTTGTGGCAAATGCAGTCATAAGACAGTCACGTGACGCCCACCCTTCTTCCGTCAACGGAAGAAG
Source organism: Conus betulinus (assembly GCA_016801955.1). NCBI lineage: Eukaryota > Metazoa > Mollusca > Gastropoda > Neogastropoda > Conidae > Conus > Conus betulinus. The sequence continues at coordinate 128,298 of JADBJO010004000.1, read as the reverse complement.
CCAGTGTCCGCTTCCTGCACCACATTCATCTTCGACCTGTCGCCCAAGCCTATACCTCTGCCTTTGTGTAAAGATTGCTCATGTTTTGCTTCTTTACTTTTTCAGTTGTGGCTAGCGCTAAACCCCAAGTACACTTGCCGTGTGAGGCTCTTGGTGGGCTAGCATTTCAATAATTTCTTTCTTTCACGTTCGTCGTGACTCTCACAACTTCCTTCTCGCAACTTTGTGCAATCGTCATGTCACTCTCTCGCGATTTTCTCTTGTCAGTGCAAGTTACATCAGCACGGTTTCGGTTTTGCCATTGCCCCTGCGGTAACACATTTCATCCCTCTTCTTAACTGCATTTTCTGCGTGTTTATTTCTTCGCTCACGCGCCAGTATTTTCAATTCGACGATCGAACACTCGCTGGTCCTCGCCACCATCTTTCTCCCTCGCCGGTCGTGTTTTCTACCTTATCGCCTCACCGGCCTCGTACAACGTACTGGGTTTAGTGTACAAAGTTTATCGTACTCATACTAGGTTTAGTGTATGAAGTTTATCGTACTAGTACACTCTGATCAAGATCAGAGTATGAAGCCCAAGAACCACTAGGGAGCTCGGCCCTCCTCCTATTCCTTTAAATTCTGCTGTGGTCTGACATGGTATAGTATATGACGCCAGAATGGGGAGTTTTTATTATACTCCCTGTTTGACTTGTATACTTACCCTGTCAGACTCTAATGCCCGCCCTACCTTCCCCTCTAGCGCCAAGGTTCACAGGGTTTACCTTGCATGCAGGCCTCACTGAAGGGTACAGGAAGCAGACACCAGCTTCTTCCTTAGGCGGAAGTAGAGTGGGCGTCACGTGACTGTCTTATGACTGCATTTGCCACAAAAAAATTTCGACCTGGCAGAGCTGACTAACTGCCGTTGAATGCTATGGTCTGACATGGTAAGAATACTAGCCAAACAGGGAGTATGATAAAAACTCCCCATCTTTGACTTAAGTATATTATTATGATAAGTGCAGTGAATACGACATTTTTGCTATTGTTGCTGGTCAATAATGTTGTATTTATGGACTAATGTACAGGAAACCGAGAGCAGGAGTGACCAAGATTGTCATAGCAACCAACATCGCGGAAACTTCCATCACAATAGATGATGTCATCTTTGTAGTGGACGCAGGCAGAATGAAAGAGAAAGGTCAGGCTAAATGTGTTTGTGTGTGTGTGTGAGAGAGAGAGAGAGAGAGACTGCACTGCATTGTATAACTTCATTGTTAAACAGATCTCTCTGTTTGACATTTGGGCAATTTACCTTAACCAGTGTCACCCAGTTTTTTTTTTTTCTTTTCCTTTTCTTTTTCCTTTTGCATATGCTTTGGTGCACCAAGAAACAAAGTGGAGTTTTCTTAAAGAAAACAAAATGCTGGAAATAACTGACTTTGTCTTGGGCTTTTGATGCACATCAAGTGCATGCTATCTTTTGAATCTTTGTTAATTGTCTGTGTCAAAAGAGACTAGCTCTCAGACCAGTATATCAGGTCTCATTAAAACATGGGAGAACACACCCTCTCTATGCAAGACTTGGAACTGTGAACCAAGGATTCTGTCATTTCCCAAATGATTTTGTTATCCATCAGACCAGTTTTGTGTGTGTGTGTGTGTGTGTGTGTGTGTGTGTGTGTGTGTGTGTGTGTGTGTGTGTGTGTGTGTGTGTGTGTGATGTGTGTTTTAGAGAGAGCACATAGTAACCACTATGTGATGTGTGTCTCAACGTCAGGAAATAGTCCTGAACAGTTGTTAATTTGTATTTTTCAGTGGGCTCTCAATTGGCTCACTTCTTTTTGTGTACAGAAAATAAAAGCAGTGTGCTTCTGCAGATATCTACGAGTGAAAGAGAAAGTCTTGCATCTCAAAAACTTTCCAAGGAACTTTCAGTCATATGATGAAGAAAATTTTAGGTTCAAGTTGCTAACTAATTCAGAAAAACTGTCATATCTACAGAAGTCCTTGCAGTGTAATCAGCCAGTCTTTTTTTTTTCCATAACATTACCAATAGGGTGTATGTATGCCATGAAAGGCAAGTGAACAATTCTAGTGGTGGTGTTAAGATTTCACCCTGGTACATCATTTTCTAAAATTTTACCCAAGACACTGCCAAGGCTTTCACCCTAAACATTTCCATGTCCAAGATGTTGCCTTGGCATTTCAGTTACCAAGATTTCATTCTGATCACAGAGCTGCCTTATTCATCATTCAGCCAGTCCCATTCAGTCGAGTGTTCATTTAATGTGTTTGAATCTTTTGGGGAAGATGTTACATTTTTATGACTGTGCCTGCAGAGTGGGATGTTGGTTGTAGTGGTCCTCTCTGTGGCAGTGTTTACATTTTTATGACTATGCCTGCAGAGTGGGATGTTGGTTGTAGTGGTCCTCTCTGTGGCAGTGTATCCGTACTGCACGTTTTATTTTAACTGCCAGGATGGAAGCACTACGAGTTAGAGAAGGAATACTCAACAGTATTGAAAATGAATTTTGAGAAGAAGAGAATTTGCTTCTGGATAAAATCTAATGGAGGAGGATACCAAACAAATGTTGTGCACCCTTTCGAAAGAAAAACCTCATGAGATCCAAGATAGGCAGCAAAAGACTGCATAAACCTGTTTTCTGTACATTTATATATAAGTATATATATGTAGAGAGAGAGAGACAAAGAGATAGGTAGATAGATATATGTGATGCGATACAATGCGACACAATATATAATATCACATTACAAAATACAGTTTGACATGATTCAATACAGTATGATTCAACACTGCACATGCATCAGTCCTTCGCAAGACAACTGCGAAAATCTCTTTCAGTTTTGACTGCACTCGCAACATGGAGAGCCTGGAGACAGTGTGGGTGTCCAGAGCCAACGCTCTTCAGCGCCGGGGTCGAGCAGGTCGTGTGACGTCCGGTGTGTGCTTCCACCTGTTCAGCAGTCACTGCTTTCATCATCACTTGAGGGAGCAGCCTATTCCAGGTAACATCTGTGTGATCTGATGACTATCTCAGAAACATGAAGCTCATTGAGCTGGATTGCAACGTAAAAACTGTTGTTTTAAAGGAGTAGACACAAACAGACAGCAGATTACTACAACAGGGTTCGTACGCCCCTTGAAGACCCTTGAAAACCCTTTAAATTTCAACTGGGTCAAAAAGGCCCTTGAAAACCCTTGAAAACTGCAGATATCCCTACCATCCCTTGAAATCCCCTTAAAAAAGTTTTCGGACCAAAACTGACTGTAACATTTGAAGACGAATCGGAGAACAAACGCGAACGAGACTTCGGACATCGATTTTCGCCTCTCGAATCGTGTTGCGTGTCGTCTGCTTTTCAAGCAAAGGGAAGCAATTCAATAGTCGGTTATGGTTTGCGCATGCGCAGTTCGACTTCTGAAAGGGCGCCATGCTCCTCATCTTCGGCGAAGTCCGATACTGTTGCGTCTGTCATCATGCCAAAGGGAAATTACGCATTTGATCCGTTGTGGCTACAGAAGGAAGAATATCGAAGCTGGATCACTGAATGCAGAGACAACAAACATGGGTTTTTCTGTAAAGCGTGCAAAAAGACCGTTGATGTTCGGACAGTGGACGAATTGGCGGTTGCAAATCACGGAAAGAGGAAAAAATACGTGGAATGGGATAAAGCGAGTAGGCCGGTCGGTAGTCTTATGGACTTCGTTCGGCAATCATCATCAATTCATCAAAACGGGTCAGACCCTTTCCTCAGTAAGAATCGTCAGCCAATCCACAATAACAGCAAGTGGGACAGATGTGTTGAAAGCTGAAGTGTTGTGGACGATTCATGCCATCAACAATCATTACAGTTTCCGATCTGCTTAAGACAACGCAAAACTGTTTGCAGCAATGCTTCCATATTCCTCGATTGCGACGAACTATCGGTGTGGGGAAACCAAAAAGTAGATGTCTTGCAACTTTTGGCATTGCTCCTTTTTTTCTGTCAGAACTGAAAAAAAGAGTGAAATCACAGACTGAATCTTCAAATCAATCGTTACGTCGTCTCCATAGACTTTAAGTGACTCATTTAAGTGCGCATTTGTTAAAAGAAAAGAAAAAAAAAATCCTACTTTCTTGTTCAAAAAGACAGCATTCATATCACACACCTCCCCCCTAACCTAACCCCTACACTTACTACCACACTAGCCTACACACACACACACACACACACACACACACACACACACACACACACACACACACACAAAAAAAAAAAAAAAATCATTTATCTATTTTATTCACTTAATTTTTTTGTTATTACAGTTACTTTAATTTTATTCATCTAGTTATTATAATTACTACCAATATCATTATCATTACTATCCCTTCTATATATATAATTATATAAAAAAAAAAAGGATATATAAATCCCCCCCCCCATTCACCCCCTTACTTAGCATTATTATCAATTCACCTTAACCACAACCATCACAAAATTCATGGCAGATATATATCACACCATATGTGTTTTTATTGACTTATATTGTGCCATGTTGTATAAAGCCATCAGTTATTTTGATTATTTTCATCAGTATATCTTAGGTTTGGGCGTCATATACTATACCGTGTCAGACCATAGCATTCTACGGCAGTTAGTCAGCTCTGCCAGGCCGAAGTTTTGTGGCAAATGCAGTCATAAGACAGTCACTTGACGCCCACCCTACTTCTTGCTGGAGACAAACTGCATGTTATTATTGCACATCAGTTCAAAATTAGCAAGTTACTGGTTGAAATTGTCTTTGTTCACCATTGTTGTCCTCCTCTGGCCCCCAAGTCTCTGCTTCCCTCTCTTGTGCTTCCCTCCCCGCCATCACCAACCATTCCCACTGGTACTCCACTCCTGTCTTTCGCTCTCTTTTTTTTATTTTTTTTTTTTTTTTAAATTTTGTACATTTATCTTTTTCAGAAATCCAACGAGTGCCTTTGGAACAGGTGATGTTGAGAATTCGCATGCTGGATATTTTCAGCGCATGCGATGCCAGGGTAGGCATTTTAATAACATTGTCTCTTGCTTCTCCTAGGCTTAGGGCAAGACAGAGGGGTTTAACAGAGAGGGTTAAGGACTAGTTGCTGGGCAAAAGAAAGGAACTGCAGGCTAATTTCAGGTGAAGTGAGAGGAGTTTAAGAGTTAAAAGCGAGGCAAAATGGAGGGTTAAGGAGCTACAGGATTCTGCTTTTTTTTTTTTTTTAAATTTTATTAACGAACTCAGATGTGTACTAGAGTAAGCTTGAGAGCAGGAGTTTGGAGGGGACAGTCAGAAATACTTTCATCTTGACAGTCATCTTTACCATAACATGCTTATGTAATTTGTTTTGTTTTCATACCATAACATGCTTATGTAATTTGTTTTGTTTTCATGTGAACCACAATTCTGAATGAAATATACATAAAATATTGGAAGCAGTAACTGTTGAGTTGGAGGGTGGAGTGCAGGGTTTGGGTTTGTAAATTATTCACCAGCTGTTGTGTGTGAAAAGTTTATAATTGAATGTATATCCTACCACACTGATACATACATACGTACATACGTACATACATACATACATACATAAATGCATTTAGAGAGAGAGAGAGAGATGTAGACTGATATATGTGTGTGTGTTTTCTTTAACCAGACTAATATTTGATTATTTCCCATCCTAGTTTTTGCTTATTCCTCCTTAATGCACATTCAGTTACTGTTTCTTTGCCTTATTCTGTTAAAAAAAAAAAAAAAAAAAAAAAAAAAAAAAAAAAACCCATATGGCTGCTTTGTATGAGAAATTAGCTGGCCATTCTCTTTCCATGCAGGATTTCTACGAAATCTGGTGGAACCGCGTCAGAAGAGGCCATGGAGAGCGCTGTCAAAAGACTGCAAGATGTGGGGGCTCTGGATGATGATGAGGTGTGATGCAGCTGTAGGCTGTTGTGGAAAAAGAACTTGGATAATTTGTCATGATTCCAACAGTCCAGTGCTTTTCCATTTGGAAATGAGATCAGAAAGTGTACAGGGCTTTGTAGGAGGCTCTTGGATGGAAACTGCTTATGTTTGGAAAGCTGGCTCTTGCGTTTACAGTGTGTGCGTGGGTTGTGTATGTGTGACTGTACATGTGTTGTATGTGTCTCTCTGGCAGGCTGAAGCTTAGATTGAAGTTTGTGTTTATTTTAGATAGGTCCAGTTATCTCTTGTTAATGTCTGTAGAGTCTTTGTGAAGTGGATGGTTACCATTTGTGGGTGTGTGTGGGAATCCTTTTCCTCGTCGCACAGAAACTTCGGGTTCTACCAGCTAGTAGAGAAAAGATTGAAAGACGTTCTGTTGAAGGAGAAATGAACAGTGATAAAAGGTTGTTTACATACATGATGTGATAGGAGCATGGCTTTCATTAACTGAGCAAACAAAACAAAGGAGGGGAAGGTGAATGAACTGTGGTGGTGGCGCACACATGCACCTGTATGCATGCACAAATGTAGCTTGATCAGATAAATAATCAGGTGAATTTGACAACAGTTGAGAAATAAATGTGCCTGCAAATTTAATTGAGATGTAGCACGTTTTAATTCCGTAACAGTGAGGTCTTGATCTTGAAAAACTTTATTGTCATAACATCCTCTTTCCCAGCCCAAATGTATTTGTTCTTGTGTTTCAGAATTTGACAGCCTTAGGATACCATTTAGGTACTCTGCCTATGGATGTCAGGTACGTCATTTAGGTACTCTGCCTATGGATGTCAGGTACGTCAAATGCACTGTAAAAAACATTCAGTTGTTCCCCTTCTTTGTCCTGGTCCTTTTTCTGTGTCCTCCGTGAAAAAGGCAAACACAAAAATCAACCAACCCGGTTCAGCCAGAACCTAGTTTTCCGTCCTGAACAGACCCGTAGGCAAATTGCTGAACTCGCGGGAAGTTGTTACAAATTTTTTCTCTCCATGAAGACATGGTCTCACTTGTAAGGATGCTTGGAACACTTTGCTGCCAGACTGACCATCTCTCTTGTAACGGAGAGCTGTTGGACAAAACCCTGAGGGGTGTCATCAGTCTGCCAATGTGTATTTTTTGCATGCCTGAATCGTAACCGTCAACCAGATCTCGTGTGTGAAATTACTAATTGCTTTAAATTTTACTAATTATAAGAAAGATGAAAACTTAAGAGGGAAGACCAAAAAAGAAAAAGAAAACAAACACACTCACGCAAGCACATGCATGCAAGCACCAGCATTAGTCTGTTGCAAATCCATTTGTGTTCTAATGCAAGTACAGAATTCTGTACGCATGTGTCAGTTGACGACCTTGACCCATTGTCATGATCTCAGGAGGGAGGTGGAAACTGTTCATTCCCCAACTCCCTGTCATCCTTAAAGATTACAAATTTTTTTCAGTTTCAAAAATGTGTAGCTGTGTTTCTTAATCTCTAACAGTACATGTCCTTCATGTTCCACAACAATGCGGCATGTGCCAGACCAAGGCTTGGCTTGGCTTGTCTTTGTTGTTGTTGTTGAAGTTGTTGTTTTTTTGTTTTTGTTTTACTATGTCAGGAAGAGATGCTGTCTATGGACAATATGACTAACTGTCCTTGAAGCTCTTTGTTACGAAACAAATACTATCAGTTTGCATATGCACATCTTATTTTCACTAAGCTGACTGAAATGTGTACTGCAGTGATAACAGAAACAGTAGTGTACCTCCCTTTACAATGAACAAAATGGCAGAGGAAAGAGTGCCTGGTGCAGGCAGTGAGAGAGAAGATTTTGTTACTGAAGAACTTTGATCCCAGTGGTCAAGCCTATTTGTATAAATCAGCTAAACAAGTCCAGGTTCTGTAAGCCTACATTGTCAACACATTTTGCAGTTCTTATGTTTCTGTCTGTATTCAGGATAGGCAAGCTGATAGTGCTGGGTGCCATTTTCCGCTGTCTGGACTCCGCCCTCACTCTGGCTGCTTCCCTCAGTTTCAAGTCTCCTTTTGTGAGTGAACACGTTAAAGAAAAAACTTCTAGCATGACTTACCACCACCAACAGTTGTCGGTAAAATGTTCTGGAGAGTAAATGTTCCTGAACACATGCAGGTTGATCATTTGTGATGGCGCAGTTGGATGTTTGGGTTTGTATTCTGTTTTTTTTTTTTGGGGGGCTTTTTTTTGTTGGTTTTTTTTTTTTTTTTTTTTTTTTTTTTTTTTTTTTTGAGGGGGGAGGGGCCGTACTTGTTTCTCGGTGGGAGAAACTGGGGATGGGGAGAGGGGGGAGTGGGGGGGCGCTTTGTTGATGTTAAAGAATGCTAACAAATCCACGAAACCTATGAAAATGTGTTCAAACTACTATTATTTTGTAGATGACGTAAAGATCTCAGGTCATCACATTTTTTTTTTTCTTTATGTTGTATATTTGATTGGAAAATGGAAATGTTTGCTGCTGTGTGCAGGTCTCACCATTTCACAAGAAAAGAGAAGCTGATAAGAAGAAAAAAGAGTTTGCATTTGGAAATTCAGACTACCTTACCATCCTGAATGCCTACAAGGTAGATATAAAGTATGCACAAGTGAGAGACATGCCCATGAAAGAGAGATGCACTCATGTGCACTATGCCCCTCCCAATATTTACTTTCTGCGACTTCAGCTTTTTTGTGTGTGTGTTTTTTTTTTTTTTTTTTTAGGATTTAAGTACTGCAGTAAAGTGGCATTCATTTAGCAGTTTCTTTTCATTTCATGATGTTTTGTGTGTTTTTTTTTTTAATTAAAATTGTGAAGTAAACATTTTCTGAATTGGTATACAGTTGAAGAGAAGTTTTGTGTTGGTTCCATCACTGAATTACAAGGCTGATGTGAAACACTGATGATGAATCATTTTCACCATCACAATGCTGATGGTTTTCGTCCAGCTGGAAAAAAAAAAAAAAAAAACATGCAGAAATTTAAATGAAGAAATAGCAATGTTCTTCTTCCTCTTTCCCTCTACCCACTTTCTACAGTTGTTGTCATTGCTGACAATTGTGTGCCTTTCTTTTTGCCATTTGTTGTGTTTGATTTCAGCAATGGCAAGATGTACAGCAGTTTCGTAAAGCGGAAGAATACAAGTTCTGTCAAGAAAACTACCTCTCCATTAAGACTCTGGAGGTAAGAGTCTATAACAAGTATGTCAAGGGACAGCTTTTGAGAGCATGCTTTTATGGTAATTGGGGGGTAATGCAGAGATATCACAGGCATCCAGTCATATGTAGACTACTAACATGCAGGGCTAGAAATTCTTAGATAATAGTTGTCTGGGGGGACAAGTTCGTAAGAAAGTCAACCAGTTTCCCAAAATGTGTTCTTGTACTATGTAAAATAAACAGATGACAAGTAAAAGACGCTGTGTTAAAACACATCCCCTCATGGTACGCTTTACATACGTGTAATATTTGTGTGAGAGGATTAATAAAAGGAGTAAACCTATCATTTTCACGCAGACCAAATGCAGCGCATGCATGCTGCTGCCATGCTGACGTGATTCAATTAAAGAACATGATTCGCCTTGGCAAGACGGCACACTGCTGAGACTTCATTCTCAGAGACACCAGGGGGTGATTAAAGTATGGAAGTGAAAAAAGGGAGGTGGGAAAGTGCAATCGGTCTGCACTGAAACTGACTGATCAGTCACCCCTTTCGGTAACGGTCAAAAACAGGTTGCCCAACTGACAAATGAAGGGAGCATTTCCATTTGTGCACCAGATGATTTAGGTGCCCCTGTACAAGCAGACCTGTGGGTATTTCGAGCCCTCATATGTTGATTTGTATTGGCAAAGGAATACATGCCAGATGTAGTCGTTTAGTTATAGATTAGGTGCTCCTTGTTTGTAGAGAAGCCAGACTTGAGCCATGATGTTGTGTTCTTGAAACTGAATGGTTCATTTCTTTTAGGAGAGAAACGACACATCAGAGAAGTTACACAAACAGTGGATGCAACGATGCAAGATTGACACATCAGTGTCATGTAGTGTTTCCCTTATTCGCTTACGAATGCATGTGTAAACCAGACAGGCTTAGAAGAAGTACATAGCGTGAAAAGGAAGCGAGTTACATTGGAGCTGTTCCACTGATGTGGGAAATGGCTCCCTATGAAGCATTGTCCGCCATTGCTTTGCTTTGTGATAGTGTATTGAAGATGTTCTCCAAGGGACACCAAGGCTTCCAGGGATGGCAAGAAGCAACTCTCCACTTACAGTGCATATCAGAACAGAGGATAAACGTTGCTGTTCAAGTAATTTGTGAACTTCAAACAAGCATGATAAAAAAAAAAGGACATGGTAAGGGGAGTGACACAAAAGAAAGCAGAGAAAAAATGTACATGGACAAGTCACGTCTCTTTTGACCAACTCTGTACTTCCTTCATCAGCTCTACTTTTGCATTCATTAAAAAGTTTGATTTTTTTTTTCCCCTTCCTGAAGTAGGGCAAAATGTATAAGTTTATTCCATGCTCTCTTTTAGTTTTGGTTTTGGATTCATGAAATTGTGGGTATACTTCATAAATATTTTTTTCATGTGACAGATGATGGCCACTTTAAAGCAGCAGTACGCAGAGTTGCTGTCCGACATTGGCTTCACCAAAGAGAAGGCCTGTACCTGCGCAGCATTCAACGGCTGGGCAAAAGCACCAGGACTGACGGCATTGTGGCAGCCCACCGGGCTAGATGTGGGTTTTCTGTTGGTCCCTTTGGAAATCTTTAGATCTGTCTTGATTAGTTTTGGTTTGCCATTGTGAATTCGTTGGTTCCATCTTTATGACTTGGTTGTTCTACATTTACGAGCTGGAAGTTCTGCCTTCTGTGTTTACCAGGTGTTTGCTGTGCGTATGTGAGGTATTTGTCCTACATTTAGGTGTTTGTTCTGTGTATGTGAGCTCTGTTTTGCATTTATGAGCTGTTTGTTCTGTATTTTGTGAGATGTATGTTCTACATTTATGAACTGTTTGTTCTGTATTTGTGAGCTGTATGTTCTACATTTGTGCTATTTGTTCTGTATTTGTGAGCTGTTATTCTGCATTTATGAGCTGTTTTTTCTTTATTGGTGAGCTGTACGTTTTGCATTTATGAGCTGTTTGTTCTTTATTTGTGAGCTGTGTGTTCTGCATTTATGAGTTGTTTGTTCTTTATTTGTGAGCTGTGTGTTTTGTATTTGTGAGCTGTTTGTTCTGTATTTGTGAGCTGTGTTCTACGTTTATGAGCTGTTCTGCTTTTGTGAGGCATTACTTTGCCTTTTTCTTCATACTTGCCTGTCCAACTCCAAACAAATGACTTTTCCTACTACACATTGAACATCAGGAATCCCCCACCCTGAAATATTATATCTAGCAGAGGCCGCAATCAAGGATGCAGTTAGTCCTGTGACTGCCAGAACATCTGCTTTATAACAATTAGTAGTTTCTCAACCGCAGGCTAAAATTAGGTCTTTTTCAAAGATTAGAGTAATTCCAAAAACTACACAACACAACCAACCCCTTTTGCAAATACATCAGTAGAGTATCTGTGGCGTTTTACGAAACAAATTGAAATGAATGAGCACTATCCATTTTTGTTTTGGTATGTTGAAGTAAGGTGATTCACTCTGGCATATGAAACTGTCATCACCAGGAAATGTTCCAGCAGTTAAGGGACCTTTAGAGTGCAGTTGTTTTGCAATATATATGGATCACAAACTGATTTGTAGACACCAGAGAGTTAAGATCACTTTGTGTATAGAGTATGTAGATTTTTTGTTTGTGTTTTGATGGATGTGGTATTGGTGACCATGTTCAGGCCAACATCAACACGCATAACTGGAAACTGGTGTCAGCCATTTTGGTGGGTGCTCTCTACCCCAATGTCGTGCAGATCAAGGTGCCGAGAGAAAAACTTCAGTAAAAGTGCTGGAGGTAAGCATTGTACATGTAGAAGAGTGTGTGTATGTGCGTGCGCACATGAGTGAATGGTTGGTTGTATTACAGTGTGTGTGTGCGCGAACAATCTTCATTTTTTGGACGTGCTGGATTTAAGTTTCTTTAAGCTCTCTTACCCTACAAGACGTCAGATCTCCATGACATTACTCCTTTTCACCCTTTCCACTCTCTCTTACACATGCACTGCCAGGCTTATCCTACTGCAGCTGTAGTTTGGTGAGTTGATTGAGTGCAACCATTGTTAGATCATGATGGGCCAGCTCATCTGACCAGCGCAATTTGAGACTCATTGGATAGAATGGATGTGTCTCAACAGTGTGGTTTAGTCTTCTTATTTCAACCCAAAACTGTTGTAGCGCTGATGAAAACTCGTGTGTGTGTGTGTGGGGGGGGGGGGGGGGGGGGGGGATCCCAACATGAATGCTTGTGATGAGACTGTAGACTATTACTTCCCAGCCTGCAACTTGTGAAGCTGAGTGCTGCACTGCAGCAGCTGAGGATAAAGGCATTTTTTTTGTGTGTGTAAGACACATTGTCTAAGTTAGGTGTAATCATTATTTCTGCTGTCCGACTTCTTTGTTATGAGTGTGTTTGTTTGTTTGTTGTTTTTTTCGTCAGGCGCTGTTCCCAAAGTGTCATCCGATAAAATGCGCTTTGTGACCAAATCAGACGGAGATGTAAGTAAGAAATGCACCCATTGCATTACTCTCTAGCACAAATGAAACTGGTTTTATCATTTCATCCCAAAGCCACAATAGGTTTGTAAGAGAAAGAATGTAATGTAATATTGTTGATGAAAGTAATGCAATGTGCTCAACCAGTAGAATATTCTATGACTTTGGGAGTGGGAGGGAAGGGATGGGGCATGATCTTCAGTACAGACAGGTGCCCTTCTTTCTAGAAGTTCTGTGCTAATGATTTCCTCTTTTCCTTTGCTCATTTTGCCTTTTTAAGAATTTTTTTTCTTTCTCTTTATTATCATCGATTGTTTTTCTGCCGATGTTGCCCACTCTCCTGTCTTTCTTCTGAAACTCTTTTACATTTCTTATTGGAATTTATGGTAGGCCAACTTTGGTGGTGGTAGTGTTGTTACTGTTGTTGTAATCTAATAACTAGGTTATAAAACAGTGTATACTCTGTCCAGGACGGATACTGATGCCCATTTGGCAATGTCTGGTGGCCCATATGACCTTTTTAATTGTCACATTTGAATGTTGTTCATGAGTTTTTTGTTAACAAGTTTCTTTTAAACTTGGACCAAGAAATCAAACGCAATGAATGTCACTCTCAGGAGAGGCTAATCTTATCCACCGTAGGATGTCACTGGTCTAAATTGTTTGCTATTACTTGGTTTTATGTTTGTCAGTTTTCAGTTTTTGGGGTTTTTTTTTTTAATCAGGAAGTGACTGTTCTTCAGTATGTAACTTGTTTCAAGACGTGACCTTTTTTTCGTATGGGTTTGACAGCCCTGAAAAGGCCGTGTATGATCAGTTGGCCTTTAAAAAGTAAAAGCAATAATAGTTTGTATTTTTTGAAGGATGAATAAACAGCTTTGTCAGTATTCTGTGCTTTGAAATTTTGTCATACAGGTCCATGTGCATCCCACATCAGTCAATTTCCAAGTTGGTCGTTTCGAAAGTCCCTACCTGGTTTACCATGAGAAGGTTAAAACCAGTAAGGTGAGAATGATTTCATGAACAGTTTCATGTATAGGTTATAATCTATGGCTGTTTCTTTTATGTTAATGACAGGGAAAAAAGTGAGTGTGGTTTACTGCCATTGAAGTTTAACAGAGGTCAGCTGTGTGTAGCTCAAAGAGGGGGAAAAACAAAACATGCCTGTGTTACCAATTTGCAGGGAGGATAGATACATTCCATGACCAGATATCTTAAGAACAAGCCATCACTTGTTTGTGCAGTTTTCCATAGAAACACTTCCTCTTTTATTAATGGTTTGTACATCTATTGCCAGGCATGTGTCTACTTCTAGAAAAGTGGTGAAGTATACATGTGTTATGTAATTATTGTTCAGGCCATTTAGTTCCCTCCGGGGGTTGCAACCTTGCGAGGTCGGAGGGAGCTTGTGTGGTCCTGTGATCCCTTAGGCTTTGCTGGCGGGGGCATCAATACTTGAAGATAGGCTAGTTTTTTTTAAAAATGCTTCTAGGCCTGAAAAGTCGAAGATGCTGTCTGGCCTAAGCACAACGTGGTAAGGAGTTGATGCCCCTGGTAGGGCTTCCCATGTCAGACAGGCTAAGGGTGAGGATCCTGACTAATAGTAATCCGCCTTTCTCCTTTTCTTGTTTTCTGCCTTTTTCTTATTTGGCTCTTTTCTATCTTTGTCTCCCCTTCAAGTCTTTTTTCCACACTCTTTTTCTCTCTGTGGTCTTCTTAAGATCCGCCGCGTTTGCCATGCGGTGCGACCTGTGATGGAGGGGGATGAGATCCTGGTGATTCAGAGGGCCAGCGCCCTCATACATCACTTTGGCTCAAACCTCTCCTAGACAGGAGGTACACTCTGGCCCAGGTGTATTAATCGGCTCCCCCTTCATGGGGCTGGGTCAAGACAGGCAGTTTTCGGCTGGCCAAGTTAACCCCTGCAGTGCTTGGCTGTCTGTTCCCTGGGAGTGAGCATGATCAGGGGGATAGGGTTAGTGGCGTTCTGTTTGTCGTATATCTCTCCTGAAGCCTGGAAGGGGTCAAGACAGTGATTTCTTGGCCCTGGCCCCTTTGTTGGACTCCATGGTGGGTGGGTAAAGGTGAGACGAAAATTTATACACATAAAACATGGCTTTATCTAAAATCATTCCCCCCATAAAGAAGAGGAAGGCAGTGGACCCCATTTCCAGACAACCGGATTCAGACAGTGACTCAGATAAGGAGACGAGACAGAGGACAGGTTTTTGGGGGCTTCCTGGCTTGTGATTGAAGGGAAAGAGCAGGAAAAGCCTATTTCCGCTCTGAGTCCTTTTGCAATTCAGAAGGGCCTTCAAGGTCTAGCAGGCAACCCAGTCAGTAAAAAGGCTATGGAACGGCTCATTGCAGTGCAGTGCAGATCGAAGAAGCAATCGGAACAGCTGCTGAGGGCAACAAGGTTCGGGACAGAGACATCCGGGTGACTCCACATAAGCAGTTAAATTCGTCTAAAGGAGTTATTCGGTGCCTGGATTTGAAAGGTGTCTCAGAAGCGGAGATCAAGACAGAGCTTGCATCCCAAGGTGTGACGGAGGTGCATAGGGTGACAGTTAAAAAAGGTGCAGAAAGAGTGCCCACCAACACCCTCTTTCTGACATTCTGCAACCCTTTGCTACCTCCGGTCATTAAAGTAGGCTACTTAAATGTCAGTGTGCAAATGTATGTTCCGTCTCCAGTGAGATGTTTCAAATGCCAGAAGTTTAGAGACATGTCGGAGATCGCTGTTCCGGGGAGGACGTGTGTGGTGTTTGCTGCAAGGCAACCCCATGATGGGCCATGTAAAGATCCGGCTCATTGTGCGAACTGCGGTGGCGACCACCCCTCCTCTTCATGCACCTGCCCCCTGTTTGGATTCAGGAGTCCAATATCCAGAAGGTTAAAACCGAAAAGAAAATCTCGTTTTTTTTTGAAGCACATAGACAGGTTGTTGGTAGGTAAACATCAACAGTGTCTTCGTATGCTTCAGCAGTAAAGAAAGTTTTCAACCTGTTCAGTCTGCTGCCAGACTGATGAATTTATTTTCACAAAAACGTTGCAAAGTAGAATGTTAAACTCTGGAAGCAAAGACACAACCTCCCAGTCCAAGGTGTGCCCCTGGTGGAGGCAAAAAATCCGCCACCCCTCAGACTGCCCAGCAGTCTACTCCTTCTGCTGCTGGGCAGATTAAAAAGCCAGCCCTCCCACCTCAAACTTCTGTGAGCAGTGCCCGTGCGGGCAAGGGAGTTCAACCCAGTGTGGAGATGGTGGAGATGAGAAAGAAACCTCCACCATCTCCAAAATCCAGGCCTTTTTCACCTGTGGGCAAGTCTGCCAACAGGTTTGAAGACTCCAACAGTCCAGTCCAACTTGCTAATAAATTCGCTTCACAGAATGCAGATGATGACAAGGAGATGACCTGATTTCTTTCCTATTCATTCTCTGCACCATGGACAGTACAATAATCCATTGGAATATCTGTGGCTTACATTCAAACTTTGAGGAGCTGCAGCTTCTGTGTCAAACATTAAAACCTTACATCGTAACTCTTCAGAAACTAAAATTCAAAGCTAGAAGACCTTCACTCTTTCTGGCTTTATATTCTTTCCAAGCCTGCACAACCATCACACTGGGACTGTCGGGTGGTGTTGCCCTTCTTTTACATAAAACTTTGCTGTTCGGTCCTGTCGCTCCCTTCAGGCTGTTGCTGCAAAAGTCACTCTCCACAAAAACTGTTACAATTTGCTCACTCTATCTGCCACCTTCTGTCCTGGTTTGTGATCAGGACCTTGTCAGTCTGATTGGAGAGCTTCCTCGGCCTTTTTTGCTGTTGGGTGATTTCAATGGACACAACCCCCTTTGGGGTAGTGTGAATTCGTCATCCAGAGGTCTGCTTCTTGAAGATGTCCTTTCAGACTTTAATTTGTGTTGTCTGAATGATGGAACTCCAATTTACCTCTACTCCTCCTCAGGTTCACTTTGGTGTTTAGATTTGTCGATTTGTGACCCTTCGCTGGTCCTGGACTATGAGTGATCTGTCCTGACGATCTGCACTGAAGTGACCATTCCCTGTTCTTTTAAAACCTGTATTAAATGAAACCGCCTCTGTCTCACAACATCTTAATTATAAGAAGGCAAACTGGAATCTTTTTGCAATCAATATTTCAAAAGAATTCCAGGAAATTGATTTTCTTTAGAGTCCAGACCCAGCAGAATCTCTGACCGATATTGTCATAAACTGTGCTAAAACCTGTATTCCAATGTCTTCCGACAAACTCCAACTGCCCAAAGCACCCTGGTTTAATTCTGACTACCAACAAATCTCAAAAATACGCAAATGGGCTCAGCGTCGGGTCGGATACCAACGACCTTCAGGTCCCAACGCTCGAGCCCATCAGAAACTCCATGCCAAATCGAGACACACTTTCAAAATCAGTAAACGTCAGTCTTGGAGAAACTTCTGTTCCGGGCTGACATCTTAAACTTCAAAGAAAAAAGTTTGGAACATCATCAGAAAAATCAAAGGGAAGAACACCACATTAAAAATCTCAAAACTTCTTGCCAGAAAGCTCTGAATATTCTACGGGTCATAGCACACACTGACTGGGGAAAAGAAAACTTTGCTGCACCTCTGCAGAGCCTTGGTCCGTTCCAAACTGGACTATGGTTGTGCTGTGTACAGCTCTGCAAGACCGTCTTACCTAAAACTCTTGGATGCTAACCACCATCAAGGGCTTCATCTGTCTTGGAGCATTCCACCACCCCCCTGTGTACAGCCTGTACGCAGAAGCAGGTGAACCCTCACTGTCCAACCGCAGGCTGAAACTATCTTTGAACTACTATATCAGACTGTTCTTGGAACCAAAACCCTGCCTATGACTGTGTCTTTGACCCTCAGTTCCAAAGCAAATTCGAAAACAACCCTAACTGTATTCCGTCGTTTGGCCTTCGTATGCAGGTCTAGACCTAGGAGTTGTGTCCGATTTTTCCAAGTTTCCAGATGAGCCTCCGTGGACCTTTTTCACACCAGAGGTTCGTTTTGATCTTGCAGCTTTTTGCAAAGAGTCTACCAGCTCTCTGGCATACAAGGCATTGTATGCTGAGCTCTGTTCAAAACTCCCATCCTATCAGAAAATTTTCACTGACGCGAGTTGAAAGCAGAGGGTTACAACATTATTCTGGCTTGGGTTCCCGGTCATGTTGGCATCGGAGGGAATGAAATGTTGATCGTTTGGCCAAGAATGCCATAAGAGAGAAAATGTCCAACATATACATCCCCTGCTCAGATCTGAAACCAAAAATTACCAGTTATGTCAGAGACATCTGGCAGGAGGATTGGAATACACAGACGGATAACAAACTCTTTCAGATCCGTCCAAACCTTACGGAGTTCTCTCATCTTCATCTGGTGGTCGTAAAGAAGAAACAGTTCTATGCCGGCTGCGCACTGGCCATTCGTATTTACCCATCCATTCATACCTTTTAAAGAGTGAAGAAGCTCCGTGGTGCATTCCATGTCATGTGCCACTCACAGTGAAACATATTCTTTTATAATGTTGGGACTTGCACGATGTGAGACACAAACATTTTACAGCAGATTCAATGAAAACCTTGTTCAGAGATGTTCCGCCCGAGGCAATCTTTGAGTTCTTGATCTTCATCGGATCTGAGATTTTACAGTGGAAAGATTTTTAACCAACTTTTGGATGAATATTTAAAGAATTGTGTGAAATGAAATGAACTGTGAGTTGATTTTAACCTGGTGACAGCCCTGATATGGCCCTTTGCGGTCGGCTGGTCTGGTCTATATAAGCAACATTATCTTATCTTATGTTATATGTTTGTTTGTCAATACGTTTTATGCCATTTTCAGATGAGTATCAATCTGGCCCTTACCATGTCTTAAAATATTTTCTGCTTAATCACTCACCATTGCAGTGATATAACAGTACTTTATAGGTAAAACAGTTGAATTTAAAGATAACATTTGCATTTTTTTATGTCCACAATTTACAAAGTGAAGTCAACCTTTTGCATATTTACATCTGACTGAAGAAGAAAAAAATGAAAGAAAATAAAAAAAGAGAATCAATGCATCAGAAAACGTATTCCTAGAAATTCTGATGTGCCCTACAGAAAGAAAATTGCAAATCAGGGTATCCATGTGGACTTCAAACCATCATGATAGCTCACTTTTCCGAGCATTTAGTGACTAGTTTTTGATTTTGTCCTATTGTCTATGTATTCAGGTATACATCCGTGACAGCAGCATGGTGTCTGTTTACTCTTTACTGCTGTTTGCTGGCGGTCACATTTCCATCGATGTGGACCAGGGCAGCATTGTCGTGTCAGTGGATGATGGCTGGATACGATGCAGGGCATCGTCAAGCAAGCCAGGTGAGCCAAGACAGGAATCTGTAATCTGTACTCCAGACCATGAGAAAACATGAACTGTGTTCCAGGGGAGCATGTGGGTAGACCCGAAACCAAGACATCTCAAACACCTGTATAGTGTATCCACTGATTGGGGTTCGTTGCAGACCTTGAACAAGAGCCAATTTACAGAGCAGAGGAGAAATGCATGCACATCACAACGGATATAATTTTCATGATTGAAAACATGAGTAAGGTGCATTAAATGACTGCACCGATTATAACGTTAAAACTGTTGGTAATGGCGCCAAGAGCAACTACTCTCTCTTCACTTTGACCCACAAATCTGGTGTGGATCACGCATTGCAAATAGTAATGATAATGATAAGAATGAGGAGGAGAAGAAGGAAAGTTTATATATCTTTGCAGTATGACCCATCCCTGATCCAACTAGTAACCAGTCATCTGATGATCTGTTGTGAACACACACTCCCTGTCCTTCCCCCCTGCACGATCCTGATGCTTCGCGACACGCTTGGCTTCTAACCAAATTGCCCGTCTGAAGAGACCCGTGGTCACGGCTAGTTCATCTCGTGGTACATCAGCCGGAGGCAATATCCATCGAAAGCCTCCACTCCTGCCAAATTGAGGTCGATAAATTTTCAAAGATCAATCTCCAAACTGGTTACTTTTTACTGAAAAAACTTACTTCCAAGGAGCCGGTTGTGGATCAAAATAAGATCGTCATTCTCATTGGCATGAAGCTTTCTTGACGACACTGTTGAGTTAAACATCAACATAGGCCTGGCACACATGTCCCAATTAGATGATGAGATTATGTCCAATCAGCCTGGGGCATCTTCTCTTCTGCTGTCTGTGTTATATTTAGCTGGCAGACCAACAGGTTTTGTTGTTTGTTGTTTTTGTGTTGGTTTGGTTTTTGGGGGGTTTTTTTGTTTGTTTTTTTGGGGGGGAAGGGGGGGCTGAATGAAGGAGAATACATTCACACATTCACAAAAGTCTGTGAATGCATGAACTACCAGGGTACTTCAGTTGAGAGAAGGGCTATACACACATCTCACACTTGTACCATGCGTCAGTAAAATCAGTGATGATTCAGTAATTTTTTTTTTTCCACTGAAAAATTGCCAGACCAAGGAGCAGAAATGAATCTGTATGTAGTCAACCATCACAGTGATGCATTATAATCATGATCAGCAAGGCAGCAATATCAGCTTAAATCTCACAGGATGAGAGAATCATTTGGACATCTCAATTGTGCAAAAGTTTGTACAGCCTTTTACTGTGCAGACAGATTTGAGGAATGCTGTCTTAGACTTTTAAGCATTTGTAACAATCCAGATTTATCAGACTGAAATTTAACACATTTGAGCAGGACATTCCATGTTATATCTAACAGTCCTAAAACAACCTGGAAACATGAGATGGTTGATTATCTACAGATGATTTTAGGTCAGAAATATGCAACACATTTTAAAGAGTATAGTTCTGTTCATTTTTATACAGTGAGTAAAATAATTGAAGTTTAAAATGTAAGTTGGTAAGAACAGTAAATGTCTGTAAATCTCAGTATCATTGATGCAGATTTTACTACAAAAGTCAGTTTGTATCATTCCAGCCCAAATAAACATATATATTTTCAATTTCTATTTTGTCCTCATTGAAGCAAGTTGCCAAAGATACTGCTGTTCAGTCCATATATGTGGTTATGTATGTGCTTGGCTTTTTTTTTTTTCAAAAGATACCAGCTGTGTGTGTTAAATGCGGTGTGTTTTGTGCGCCAGGTGGCGGAGCTGATCAGGGAGCTGCGTGTAGAAATGGACAAGCTGTTGGAGGACAAGATTAAGTCACCTCACATGGACCTGTGGGAATGCCCTCGAGGCAACCGCATCATTAATACTCTTGTCGAACTCATCTCAACGCAATAGCATTGTCCATCATCATGCCCTCTTCATAGTTTGCCTGCCCTGCCCTGCCCTGCCGACCTGCCTACCACTCCTGACATCAGTGTGCCAATCAAGTTATATGCTTGTTGCTGGACAAACAAACATCTATGACATGTATAGCAAGGGTTCGTCTGTTGACAAAAAGTTTTTTTTTCTGAATACCTATGATAATGCAAGGCTTTATTCCATTACCAATGGTATGGGTCTTTGCACGCTGACAATGTACTGTTAGATTTTGCCACTTGATGTGAAGTATGGGTAACATAACAACTGCAACGTCTGCCATGCAACAAAATAAGCAGATCGTTGTCATCATTGAATAGGTCAGCCTAATGTGACCATATTCCTGAGAAGGTATAACCCCTGAGATTTGATTTGCTGTCCGCATGCTTGAAAGCTAAACAGGAAAGAATTGATATATACTGTTCTATGTCAAACTGTTTGCAGCGCTTACCAGTTTGTCAGGTCTGATTGCCTAAATTTTGTGGCTAACGCATCAAAGACCATCTTTATGACTTATTTTCAGTGCTATAATGTATGTCTTATTTAGAGGAGTCCATGAGGGGTCCATGGTTAAAGCATTTGGCTGCTGGGCTGGTGGTCTTGAGTTTGAACCAGTGATGAAGCCTGATTTTTATGGTTGAAAAGCCTTCCTGTCCATCTAACAGTAAATCAGGTGCCTGATTTTTTTTTTCAGGGAAGATCGATATGGCTGGAGGAGAGGGGTAGGCTGGCTGACTGAAACCAATTTATTTTCAGATTAACTCAGGGTGTAAGGGGTAGGCACTGCCTTCCATAACACCTGATACAGGCGAAACAAATGCAAGAGGGTGGAAGTCCCATATAAAAATGTCCTAAAAAGAACTGAACTCTTACAAAATCCGCTGTGTTGAGGGAATGGTGTTATGGAGGGGTAGGCACTGCCTTCCATAACACCATTCCCTCAACATAGTGAATCTTGTAAGAGTTCAGTCGTTTTAGGCCATTTTTATATGGGACTTTCACCTTAACCCTCTTCCATTTGTTTCGCCTGTATCAGGTCACTGTATTTGTCTCCCCTGGTGTTTGTTACAGCCACAACCGGCTGCACATGCCGCGTTACTTTCCCTCACACTCTGCAGCCTTGTTTTAAGTTGAGGCCGGCCAAAATAAATGGGCATCTCTGAGAGGTATCCAGTGAAATCTTCACAGTAGTAGTATGGGGTGTGGGGAAATCATTCATTTAAAAGACTAGGGTCGTGAACTGACCGCATTCCATTGATTTCTTTTTTTTTTAATTACAAATACTAGGAGCAGTGTTGGGCTGGAGAATGCAAATGCAAAAGTGTTAAATTTTTATACATTTCAAAAGAACAACCAGTCTGATATGATAACATGATTTACGCAGAAGTGTGATTGATGTGTGTGTGTGTAAACTTTTTTTTTTTCCATGGAACATTGAAATTTTAAGAGCAGTAAGTTTGGAGAATCCCGGAACAGCAGTGTCGAAGTTGTAAACATTGATCAATGTGTCATCATTGTCCAGGTGACTGCCAGTACAATCTCAGGACTGCCCATGCCCCGAAAACTGAGATTTGTTTATGTCTTTTGAGTTTTTCTTCACTGTCTGCACCAGTTGAGGAAGTTATGTTTTCACTGTTGTCTGTTGATATGCTTGTTTGTCTGTCTGTCAGGGAGATAATGCTAAACACTACAGAACTGACTTGAGTAAAACTTGATGGAGAGATGGAGGTTGACCCTGGGATGAAACCATAGAATTTTTTGCAGATTGGAATCAGAGGGTGGGTCCAGGATCCAGTGGCAAAATTACACACAAACTCTAATGAATCAGTTCTGAAGAAATTTGGTGGCGAGATTGAATGTGACCCATGGACAAACCTAGCAGCTCATCCGTGCAACAGATTATCAAGAGCACTTAAATAGCACCCGTCCCCAGCCAGAGACGAAGCTCTAAGCACTTTGCAATCCACATCCTTGTTTACGCAACAGGCTGCCAACCAGGTTAGAGCTGACTGAAGAGCTGCCTGCTGGCGTTTCATTCCCAAATCTTTCAGTCAATATGGTTAATTCAGTTTAACAGCTCTTTCATTCTTTCGAGTTTTCACACAGAGTGCATGTTATATGCAACGTGTCATCCATGCCAATGGCCGAACTGCCTTTCTCTTCCGAAAGTTAGTGATGGGCTTTCACATGTGTGCAAGATGTTATGCGTGCATTCACTCCCAGAACCTCATTTGAGGAATACTTGTGACGGCTGCTGCACTGTCTGAAATACATATTAGATTATTCAAAATATATTTAGCGAGTATGGTCAAATTATTTTTCAGTCAGGACCATGTTTTCATACTTACCTCCCATGCACAAATTCCTTCAGAACGTGGATATGTGTCATTCCTGCATTAGAGTTTCTGTTTTTCTTCAAGGCAGCCCACCCACAGAGGTGAGGTTGTTTTGACATCTGAGTTGAAAATAGAGTAAATTTTTATGTGGATCCATGATCCAAAAGTAAAGTGAGGTTAATCCTTCTACCAAAGGATTTGAATCGTCCCCCCTATTCCATCTCTTGTTGACCCCACGGAGTCATAGGTACTCTTTTTTTGTTGTTGTTGTTGTTTTTTTTTTTGCTATAACCACATCAACAAGTTTCACAAGTCATGCTGCCTGCCTCATCTTTCACTTGTCTACAGTTTACCCTGTTTCCCCGATGTTGTGTTCCCTTCACTGGCTGCCAAATCAGCAAAGAATATTCAACAAAGTCGTATCTCTTTGTTATAAATCCTCTGAATCCTCTTATCCTCAATATCTGACTGATCTGTTGCGCCAGTATGCCCCATTACATGAACTCTTTGTTTCTTTGATGCTCATCTTTTCCCATTCCCTTTGTTTTTGCACTCTAAGCTTTTGGTCAGTGTTCCTTTGCCCATCAAGCCCCTGACATGTGGAATGACCACCACCACGGTACACTGCTGTCTCTGAAATCAAACTTTAGAACTTTTCTCATCCAATCTGATTGATACATACAAGTACGTGCCAGTGTTGTTGTCCTGGTTGTATCAAGTACATTTGGAAGACTCATTTATTTTATTCATATGATAGTGATTGTGTGTGTGTGAGACATGGCGAATGGGTGAACAGGAGTGTGAGAGGATAGAGCTGGGTGGTGGTACACTTGAACGTGGAATGAGCATTTTGACTGCTGCAGAACGAGTTTCTGTGTTGCACCTGTTCTGTGTGTTTGGTTTGTAGTTTTATGTGCGTTCTTGTTTATTTTAAACACCGAGGTGTGTAATTGTTCTGAATGATAATGACTAATATGAGAATAATGGTGCAGGTCCGGATCAGAGGGCAGATCCAGGTTATGTCTGTGTTCTCCAGAATCTCATGGAAGTTGTCATTAAATGCCTCCATATACAATTTTTTTCAAAACGTTCATTTTATTGCTAGTGTATGTCTTCAAAAGTTGTACCCATGACCCATTTTTGTTTTTTTTTTGTTTTTTTTAAGTCTTACATTGCATTGAAGAATGTCTGTTTGAAAGTAAATGCTGTTATTTAACAGAACTTTGTAGTATGATTAGATTGTGCTGAATCTCTTGCCCAAGTTGTTTGAATGATCAGCGGCTGTTCAGTAAGATATTTGCTCACATGTGGGCACAGTATTCTCATGTTATTAATCATGCAAAATTGTTAAATGGTTTTGTTTCTTTTCATGAAAGTGGCTTGATGCTAGTCTGCATGCTTGTAATGTTTGTTGTAGATTGTGATAATGTAGACATTGGGTGATACAGTATGATGAAAATGTCGTTCTGAACTTTTGTTCAAATACTCAATGAGCTTCCCGCAATAAAGATTTTACTAGTGTGACTTTCAGAGTGACCATGGACATCTTCATGACACAGGATTTTCGAGAGACCATGGACATCTTCATGATGCCTGATTTTAGAGTGAGCATGGACATCTTCATGATGATACTTTAATAATCAAAGCCCACGGACACTTTGCTCACAGTGACAAGATTACATAGTTTTCATGTAAACTTCCCCTGCTGACCTTGTACCACAATCATACTGAATTCTGTCACACTGTATACTCGTGGATTTTTTTTTTTTCTTTTTTTAACCGGGGTGACTGTGTCACCTACCAGACATTAGCAAAGTGATCTTTTTTTTTTCTTTTTTTTAACCGGGGGTGACTGTGTCACCTAGCAGACATCAAAGTGATCTACAGAGGGACAGGGCATTGAACTCGCCAAGAAAGGCATCAAGATTATAATGTGTGTGTGTAAACAAGTGGGGTACTTTTTTGCTCCCATAAGGAAACCTAACACAGAGTACCTTTTATTCAAGACTGTTACTCTGTGTTAGGTTTCCTTATGGGAGCAAAAAGTACCCCACTTGTTTACTGTTTATTGTTTACTGTTCCCTGCCTCATTTCATTTCCAATCTCCAAAAAGCATCAAGAATAACTGATACACAAATAACATTGAACTAAATGATAAATGTCTTTAAGGATTCTCAGAAGATTTTGAAATAGAAAAAAAAAAAAAAAAAAAGAAGAACAGAACAAATATCAACGTTTCAGTCATAGACTGTCTTCAGCACTTGCAACATAAAAAGAAAAACAAATAAAATATGTATAGGAAATGAGGTATGAAAACATATACATAAATGGACGATTACATGCTTAAATATATGTGTGCCAGCATGATTGCATTTGTGCCTGTGTGCACGCTTGTGTGTGTGTGTGTGTGCAGCGCGCACGCACACACATGTGTATGTGTGTGTAATGGGGAAAAAGGAAAATTCAGTGTCCAAGGAAAATTTCCTGACTTCTTCAAACGTTTCATTGATGGTTATGTAGGAGCCACATCCAGTTCAAAATCTTTTTGTTCCGATTTCCACCCAGCTCTTCGCTTCACCCACGAGATTTCGGAGACCACTGTTTCATTCTTGAATACCCAAATGTCCACCTCAGCTGACTCACAACACCTGTCAACTTTTGTTTTCTACACACTCACAGATTCCCATTCTTACCTATTGTATTCATCTAGTCATCCATGCCCTGCAAAAGACAACATTCCCTTCCAGTTCCTACGTCTCCGACACCAGTGCAGTGATGACCAGGACTTTGAAGCAAAGGCGCTGGACGTGGCATCCTTTTTTGAGACACGTGGATATCCACATACCATTGTTCAAGAGGCTCTTGTTTGAGCAAACTCGGTCTCTCGGTCAGAAGCCTTGATGTCCAAACCTGATGAAGACACAACAAAGATTGTATTCCATTGACACTTACCTACCACCCCCACAATGTTACAATGTTCTAGTCAAAAAACATCTTCTTACACCATTTCAAAATCTTACAATCTGATCCAAGCTGAAATCGATCTTCCCCAAACCTCCCCTCATTGCCTACAAGAGAGAGAAAACCTTCACGACCACCTGGTATGAACCAAGTTCTGTAAAAACAATTCTTCAGCCGGAAATTACCCATGCAATCAACCTGAATGTAAAACCTGCACTTTCAATGCCAACATCAACAGCATCACTGGCCCAAAAGGAAAATTCGGTGTCCAATCCCGTTTCACCTGCCAGTCCACCAACCTGGTGTAGGTACTGAGATGTAGCCTCTGCCCAAAGGTGTACGCTGGGGAAAACATGTCGTACCCTCAACGAACGCTTTGTGGAACACCTCAGAGCCATCCAGTTGTCTCATCCAACACCAGTGGGGATTCATTTCAACGCTGATTGCCACACAGCCAAACCCATATTTCTGTCACTGCTGTTTGGCAAAACCACTCCTAAGTCCCAGAAGAAAATTCATGTGAGTCCAGGATCATCTCTCGCCTTGGGACCACAATCCCTGATAGACTCAACTCCCACCTCGGACTTTTTTTAGTTTGAATCATTCCAGCTTTTTGCCCTCGCTCTCCTTTCCCCCGACCTCACCTCCATTCCTTCTCTCTCTAAACCCCTCCCCCAATTTCCCTATCCCACCATATTTAGATTCACACCCCCTGTACATATATAGCATATTTATAACATCACATGTAGCGCATGTTACATGTATACCCCAAACGCCATCTCCACCATCCAGTATACACACTCTTGGACACACACATGTGAATCTATATGCGCATATGCACCTGTTTGGACATGGTATATTTATAAAAACTAGTTGTCCAAAAGTGGCGCCAGGACACAACGGAGGACAGCAACTTTTGCTCTGTTCATGGCCATGCAACAGAAGGCAGAAAATTTCCTTATCACGAATACACACTGGGCAATGACCTACACGAGAACGCCAAAAAAGGAGGAACAAAATGAGGTAAAACCAATGTGTGGTCTGGCAGAACAGACAAGCAAAGAAAAAACCTTGTCGATGACAGTACCAAGCGATGCAGGTCGGACCGATCTAGTTGCAAAGTGAGACGATTGCAGGCGGAAACCTAAATAAATGTTGAATGTTTCTCTCTTGGCGGTTCGCTAACGTTTATTTAAGACAAGTCAAACCGAGCTCAGCAGATTTTCAGATAACCCTGTACCTTGGTGACATGACTCCTGACACCACCTGTATGAGACAATGAACCATTTGCCAGGAAATTGTTCCACAGCCACTCTCAACATTTGGATACAAAATGGAACGAGGAGGTGGAGAACTGTTGAGAACACGATTTTCAAATCACATACTTTATTTCTCAATGGAACTATTTAACAAACGGAACAAAAAACAAAGAAGTGAACAACGGTCATCTTCTAAGAAAGGATGCAGCTTGATCGTTCACATGCTCCAAAAAAGCTATAAATGAAGACCCTCAGCTGGGATTCCTGTCTGGATTATCACTCGCCACTAATGTCTCCCTTTAGCAGGTAATGAGTATTTATATTATTCCCAGAGAGTCATCCCTGTCCAAGGGGAGACTAAATTTAATTTAATCTGTTCTTGAAGCTCTTCGTTGAAAACAAAACCAACAAAAAAAAAAAAACCAACAAAATCGTTCTTATAAATGTTTTTTTACCCCAAGTTCCGAAAGATTTGAGGAGCATCCCAGTTCTGCTCAACCCTTCGAAAAAGTTCTCTGTTTGATAAACCAAAATACTGATCTTAGATCTGTTTGTAATCTTTCCAAAATTCACAGATTAACCAGTGCGGACTTTCAAACACCGGAGATTCCCTTTGATTTCTAATTCTGAGAGAGTTGTTGCTTTTTTTTTGTTTTTTGCCCGAGCGCTCCTGCTCAAGAAGTTTCAAAACGAAGTCCTTCTGACAGTCCCTTGTAGGCCTGCACTACTAAACTCACAGTTCTGGTCATGGAACTCAAAGTGATATGTCAGTCGAAGCACAGGATTTACTCATCTGGTCCTGGTACTCAAAGTGATATATCAATTGAAGCATAGGGATTTGTCATTATCTCTGACTCTATTTTAGCTGTGCCTTTCGGAGTTAGTGATGGGACACATTGTGGAATGCTCCCATGAGCGAGCTCTTTGAGATCGTCCGCTAAGTTAATACCAAAACCTGATGAGATATCGCAAGGACGCTTAGTTATTGTCCTGCAGCTTGTATGACCGGCGTTGTGTTGAAAACCATAGAAAGATCTGTGAATGACCCACACTGATGACATCTCTAGACGAGCAATCTTGTCTGAGAACAGGCAGGATTTCGACTTATGTTCATGCAGTGTTGAATATCAAGTCATCTGTAAACCCCCAAGAGAAAAGATGTTTTTTAGAAGCAAAACGGAATTCGATTCAGTCTGGAAAGAGAGAGTGTTTGCCAAATGGCAAAGGAATTGGGTTGCAACCAAAGAATTCGGTGGATCAAATCATATCTACATAATATCATATCTACATAACATCTCTCTGGACAGAATCCACTGCAACTAAGTCATGTTCTTCTGTCCCAGTTTCGAATTTTGTAATGAGGAAACCCCAGTGTTGATCTCCTATTTTTGCTTTTCATAAGTGATCTTGTGACTGGTTGTCCCAGAGATAAAAAGTTACCGTATACAGACAATCTGCTGAGAAAAAAAGAATTAGTTTTCACACACTGCATGCACTTGACAGAAGACTGGTTCATGTTTTTTCCCCCGACTTATTGATGTTGACTCTATATTGCTGAGAGAACAGAATCAGTCCACCGACTTTTGTTTTTCAATTACTTTTTTTTCAGTCTTTAAAAAAGAATCCTCGATTTATGGACAAATTTGCTTGGAATTCAGAATATGTTCAACAATGTGGTAGCAATTTACAATCTATAGAAACGAAAGTTTGGATTACACTATGCGTTTAAGTAAGGAACTCTCAATCCCCTTCAGCATACTGTTTAACAAATCCTTAGAGACGGGAAGTATCCCGGATGACTGGAAAACTGCTGATGTTGTTGCCATATTTAAAAAGGGCTCCGAACAGGACCCGGGTAACTATAGGCCAGTCAGCCTAACTTGTGTCACATGCAAAGTACTGGAGTGAATAGTGAGGGATGTTATTGTGACATATTTTAATGATTTTAAACTTTTTGCAGACTGTCAACATGGTTTCCGAAATAAAAGATATTGTATGACTCAGCTGATCCAAGTAATGGATTATTTAACTGCACTTACTACTGATGACAAAAAAAAAAAAAAAAAAAAAAAAAAAAATCAATAGTGTATTTTAGATTTTCTTAAAGCTTTTGACTCAGTACTGCATAAAAGACTTTTGATCAAGTTGAAAAATTATGGAATTGACGGCTCCCTCCTAGACGGGATCGAGGACTTTCTGACTGACCGAAGACAAAGGGTGAGGTAGGGTCGGCATACTCTTCGGACAAACCAGTTTTAAGTGGCATCCCACAGGGAAGCATCTTGGGCCCAGTTCTTTTTACTATATTTATTAATGATTTTTACGGACATGATATCGAGTACGTGTAAAATTTTTGCTAACGATACAAAGATCTACGGTGACTCTGTCAATTATACTGATATATACAAAAGGACCTTGATAACGTGTAGGACTGGTCGCATAAGTGGAACTTGTATTTTAATGCCTGAAAGTGATGCACATAGGGAAGAAAAATCCCCAATATGACTACACAATGAAATTAGGTGATTTAATGAAACGATTCAAAAATGCTCAGAAGAAAAAGACCTTGGCGTTACCTTTGACTGAGATCTTAGTTTTGACCCACACATACAAAAAACAATTAGTAAAGCCAACCAAATGATGGGTTGATTAGACGGTCTTTCTCCTTTATTGATATAGATATAGTCCTGAAATTGTACAAAGCGCTTATCAGACCACATGTGGAGTACTGAAATGTTATCTGGTACCCACTACTTAAGAGACAATCGGTGTCAGTAGAAAAGGTCCAGAGAAGAGCGACGAAGATACTACTCCAGAATGCAGAGACATGACGTATGCAGAAAGGCTAAGATATCTTGATTTACCATCTTTAAAAGCCAGAAGGGTTAGAGGAGACCTGATCCAAGTATATAAAATATTTCACCAAGTGACGATATTGATTTTAACTCTTTATTCCAGTAAGTCGGATATCACAAGAGGTAATGAAGGCAAATTGTTTGCTCGTTTTTCTAACACTAACTTAAGAAGAAATTCGTTTGCCATCAGAGTAGTTAACAGATGGAATTCTCTTCCAAGTAATATTAATATTAATAAATGTAACACGCGATTAACACCCCTTGAGCAATACTGACATATATATTGAAGGAGCACAAGAAAGCCGCGAGGCTATACAAGCTCCTACCTACCTACCTACCTACCTACCTTTAATCATGATGAAATTGTAATGAAGCACTTGAAAAACATTTTTTAGGGCAGCGAGCTGAGTTCTGAAAACGAGAATTTCTTTTAACCAGAAGGTTGCAAATGAATGGTATGATGATGATGAAAAGAACGAGTGACTGATTTATCATGCTTAGAATTTACAAAACTAGTTCACAAAATGGGAGGCAGTGAGGTGGGGGACTGCCCGAAAAAAAAAAATCGGATACTCTATTGCTTGATCTATTCTTTCTCAAACGAACCTCGCGATTTGGAACCCAGAATATGGAAGTAAAGTCTGAAATACAACACACTGATCAACATTATCTACTGTTGTTTTAAATCTCTGTTTTATGAAGAAATACAGTTATGAGAGGTCGCCAAGATTTTGATCGTCAACAGTTGAGCTACAGTTGGCGTCCTTTTTTATATCCTCACAAGACGTCCGATGACCTAGTCCCATTTTCCTTGCCGGATCTTGCAGACATTCGAGTATTTGTATTGCTTGGGTCAACGGTTTCTGAATGAATGCATCCAGACAAATCTCAAGACACCTCATTAATCTCTTAACCACGAGTGTTTCCTGTCGTAACTGCTGCTTCAATTTTCCGTCGTTCTGTGACGACGAATGGCCTGTATTATTCACACATCACATCATGAAAATCTTTGAAAAAGTCTTCATCAGAATTTCCATTATTTGTCTGACCCATTGTCTAGCACCGGGCTTCTATCTAGGACCAGTGTCACTGACTGTTCATCAATAGCTTGCTTTCCGGTCAGCTTGTTTGAGTGTCTCCGTCCTGTGTGTCTTATAGCAGGTTTGGGAGTTTGGGAATGGGAGGAGGCTGCGTATCACACTGAATGCTCATATTGCATGCTGTTGCCCATTCTACCATCAGTTTCGTCATCATAAAAAAGACTGGGTGGAATCAGTATAAACAAAGTGGACGGGAAAGATAGATACCGGTAGTGCCTTTTCTTGTTGATGCTTTCTGCATATCTCCACTCTCTGCTTCATCCCGCTCACGCCAAAATACTGTGCTACCTTGGAACGTACGTGACAGGGGGATGGTCGGAAACTTTGCAAGTCTAAGAGCTGCCACGCCTTTCTCCCTGCCTTCATTCATGTCAATTCTTGTAAGACTGAGTTTAGCACGCTTTTGGGGAGGCCCACGTGGGAGACCTTCGACAGGCAGGGTTCGGGACTGACTTGCACTGGTGAAAGAGTGTCTTGCTGGTGGAGAGAGAGAGAGAGAGAGAGAGAGAGAGAGAGAGAGAGAGAGAGAGAGAGACCCATTTTAGCAACGCTGTCCTGGTTTTAAGTTTGACATTATTACATAACTGTGATTCCTTGTTGAGCCGGACAACATAGAGCATTCGGCAACATATGCAGTGCACGAAAGAGCTGAAGGTCACACTGAGGCAGAAAGTCCCTTGAGTTTTCTTTGTTCGAATGTTTTTGTGGGGTAGGGTGGGTGTGGGTGGAAGCGGTTAGAATAATAGGATGATGAACAGAAATGGATGGGTGGCCATGAACCTGGGCACGGGGAAAAAAAAATTGGGATTTTCCATTTATTACACACTCAGTTGTTCATGGGGTGAAAGGAAATTGTTACCAGTGACCTAGTGCAACAGTTCCCTTTCCATCACCGACTATTCGTGGGTTAGTACTGACGTAATCCAAGGGTGCGCTTTCTACCATAATGCATAAACGCCTCATTTCGACGTCAACGTCTAGTGTCGTTCTGCCAACTTTGGCTGTATTAGCGTTTGTAACCTAAATCCATGAGAAAATGCCAACGTTAATGTTAATCAGTGTCGTTCTGCCAACTTTGGCTGTATTAGCGTTTGTAACCTAAATCCATGAGAAAATGCCAACGTGAATGTTAATCATGGAAACCCCGATTATGGATGATTTGAATCACTTCGCCACACACATGAGCTACAAACAATGAAAGACGGCATGAGACCAAACGTGGCCACCGAGCCAAGAACGCCACGGACATCTCGAAGGCCATCAAGACTAAAGCGACAAGGTGCAAGGAACGACAAGGTGACTATTCTAAATTCTAAAGGGAAATAATCCTATTTGATCACATGACTTGTCACATGATTGCTGGAACATCAACATGTCGACCAAGGATAGACTCAACGTTTTCCCCTCCCGAATGTGAGGAATTTCTGTTTCTTTTTAGTCTGTCTAGGCTTTTTGTATTGCCTTATTACTTATTTTACACAATAAGTATTTTGTTCCCTTTAAAAATACTTGGATTCGTGCAT
The DNA here is from genome assembly GCA_016801955.1 of Conus betulinus. Classification (NCBI taxonomy): domain Eukaryota; kingdom Metazoa; phylum Mollusca; class Gastropoda; order Neogastropoda; family Conidae; genus Conus; species Conus betulinus. The sequence continues at coordinate 95,311 of JADBJO010004000.1, read as the reverse complement.
AAGTTTCTAGATTGTGACTGTTTTGCAGTGCCATCTCGTTTACGGTGCCGCAATGATCAGGCGTGTAGAAAACCGTGAAACGAAGCTTTTTGCAATTAGTTCGACTGTAAATCACAAAATATTTGTCGACCAGTTTGAGAACAAATTGAAAACAGAACAAAAATCATATTGAAGACTGATCTTCCTGAAATTTTCAAGGTAAATTTTGTTGTGGTTTACGAAAAAGTTAAAGTGTCACTGATGATGCTACCCTCAATTTTTGTTCGTCTGCTACAGTGTTACAGATTTTTTTTTCCCCCTTTTCGGCCTGAGAAGGCAGACGTGTGCACCCGTTTGTAATTGCAGCACAGTTTTTAATTGTCTATCAAGATGAACCGAACTTGTAATTAACACTTTAGAGTTGAATAGATCTTGTTGGCCGTAAACCACATAAATTTATTCTTGTAAATGAGAGAAGATAAGCCTATTTGACGGGGAAAAAAAAGAAGAAAAGGGGGAAAGGAAGGGGGGGTGAGGTGGGGGTGGGAGGGATGTGGAAGGCACCATCAAGACCCAGAGAAATACTGCCCTCAACTACAGAGCCATCTTCCTGGGAGCAATTCTGCATCACCCTTATCCTATCCACTTGTCTGTGCACTAGTCTGCTTGTTTTGATGCACTCATGTGTCTGTCTGCTATGTGTGTGTGTGTGTTGTGTGTGCGTATGTGTATGCTTTGAGTAAGACTTAGTATTTTATCATGTTTCTGTAATATGGGCTTTGGGCTCTCGCGAGGTAAAGCGCTCAATAAATATCCTTTTACATTACATTACAGTACCCTTGGAAGCCTACACTTTGTTGACATAGGTTACAGGCAGGCATGCATAATCCATGCCATTAATATGTTTATGGACATAACTGATTCGTGGCAGATGCCATTGTCTGATGGCCACTGAATGTGACACAAGGTAATTTCCATGGAAATGTCCCCATTGATGAATCAGCCTGTATTTTATGATTGCAGAGCCCACTGGCAAAAGAAGCCACCATCAACTCAAAAAAAGAAGGAAAAAAAAAAAGAAAAATAGGAAAGAAAGAAGAAGAAGCGAACTGCTGTGTGTGCATCCCACAGTCCCACTTGACCAAGTATTTTGTTTCAGCTGACAGGTGAAACCAGTAAAACTCTAAACACAGACAAGGTTTCATGATTCAGTCTTATGCGCCCTCTTAAGGGGATCCCGTTTGTAGTTACTTCCAAGTCTTTCCACAGGTCTAGCCCTCCCACCAGAAGACAACTCTGCTCCCTCGGCTGTACTTTGCACACTGCATGGGTTTGATATTAAGTACAACAAATAGTCTGCTTTCTGCTTGGAATTCACCTTTTCTTTCGCCATGATTAGAATTCATCTTTTCTTTTTTCCACAAATTCACCTTTTCTTTTCCAAGAAAGCATGGAGAAATTCTTGACAGTAGTATGTGTGTGTGCGTGTGTGTGTGTGTGTGTGTGTGTGTGTGTGTGTGTGTGAGAGAGAGAGAGAGAGAGAGAGAGAGAGAGAGAGAGAGAGAGAGAGAGAGAGAGAGAATGCTTCTTTGCTCAGACATGTATAGATCAAACTTTGGCTACAAAAATTTAGATTAAGCCACAAGCTTGTCTGGGTTTTTTTCCCCTCAGAGCTAGCCCATTTGGCTGCTTGAAAAAAAGTCTTTTTGCATTGTAGTTGACACACAATACTGCTGCTTCTACTTCATGAGTTTACCTCCTCTTCAACATTTGATTCGGCTGCATTTATTGTGCACAAACACACAGCTTGTTGAGCCCTCACAGGACCTTTGGAATGTTGAAATTAGTTTGAATTAATTGTCTTGTCCAACAGCTGGAGATTGGTGACATGAAAAAAAGCCAGAACCTAAAACTTGCTTTGATTCACTGGTCTTAAAACAACACGGCTGTGGGGGATACTGCATGTCTGCCAACCCTCAAGAATTTTTCAGCAATTTCCTTGTCTTAAAAATAATTCCTAGTACCTGAAAAGTTAATGGAAAAAGTCAGGAATATGAAAATTTGATGAAAAAAATGTAGGATTTGGGATACATTGTGAAATGGATCCCTGATTAAAAAAAACTCCCCACAGATTAAAGCCTAAGTGATGTTCTGTGAATGTCAGGAACAACATGTAGTTTAACAAAATGTGTTCTTTTTAAGTACTTAATTGATGAGTGGAAACAGTAGATTCATGACTGGTTACTAAAAGGTAAGCAGGTATAGCACAGCAACGACAAGTACTGCACCAGTTGTCTTCTTCGCCTTTGATGGGTGAAGGCAAGTGCATTGGGTGTGGCAGACCTTTCAGAATAGCTGACTGTAACTGTAAGAAGAAATTTTGGGGAGAGCTGCATGCAGAAACTGAGAAAACCTTCAGAGAGCAAGTCGCCCTCATGCAGATTTGTGTTTGGGGCTTTACTGAGGTCTTCTACAGCAAGAGCACAAAACTAACACAATCATGACTTAGTCCATCTAGTTTCAAAGGCAAGTGTGCCCATGTAGATTTGGAAGTCTTAAACTATTCAAGTGCCAGCTGTTACCAAATGTTGCAGATTGATCTGCCTGGGATAGGGAGCCTATATGGTACTTTGTAAATTTGATCTTAAGGGGGAAAATGCTCGCAGTAAAGCATTTTCACTGTGTGGATAAGTTTTCCTATTTTCATTGTAGTTTTCATTTGATAACTGTTATTAAGAATGTAAATGCCATGACACGTATGGTGATTTGAAGTAAAGAAATATAATACTTATCCTTTTGTTGGTGCAGGGCCTTAACAAATATGAAGTTAAGGCTAAAGGGAGCACAAAAAGGGCCACAGTTTATTGAAAAAAAGAAAGCTGATGCGCTGACATTGCGCGGTTCAGGGCAATTCTCAAGAAGATCATCGAGGTAAGGTTCTATCTGTCTGTCCGTCCGTCAGTCTGACTGTCTTCTATCTGTCTGTCTGTCTCCATTTATCTATACAGTTAGCTGTGATTAATATTTAATTAACATATTTACACAAGTCTTTTGAACATGCTTGGTTATTATCATATATCTTTGCTGTAACAGTTTCACTGCAGCAACTTGAACACGATCCTTCACTGCAGCCCAGTTACAGTTTTTTGCTAGTTTGTATAGTTGCAGTATGGATTACTCACTTAAGTGTTTTGCTTTAACAAGTTTAAGTGTTTGCCACAGATGTTAAAGGGAAACACTGAAAAATAGAAATAGAGTAGAATTTATTTTCCTCCATGGTAAAATTTTTTAAGCAAACACAATAAATATGGTATCGATGCTGTGATGCATTGTTTTTAATGTAATGACAGCTCAGTTTTCAAACTGTAGGTTTAACTCTTTCATCCCTACAACCAGTTTTTCCGGTTTGCAGAAATCCTAACCTTCCTTCCTGCTGCCCGGAAAACTGGGCAGCACAAAATTCCTCTTTTCATTTCTGCAGCCCGGAAAATCGGTTCTCGCGGTTTGAACTTCGTGCGAATTGCGTCATTGGTACATGTCATGACCGGGTTGCTCGCGCGCAGTGTTTTATGAATAGAATGGATGCCAGACGGCCCCTACAGTGTGGGAAAGTGGTTGCTGCTCTATTCTGGCCAGTTTTCTACTGCATATGTGGCAGTTCTCATTTACACTTCTTTTTTTTTTTGCCTCGAAATCCAGGAATGAAGGGAATACTCGTATTATAAGAATCTAGGATCAAGAGGAAATAATGGTTCATAGAAAAGTGGGAATGAGTTAAACCAAAAACAGCAACCATGATCTTTGCCTGAAATAGAGGGTTATGCCATGATCTTGATATTTAGCATGACTGCATTTTTGATGTTTTCATTACCAAACATTGTGTGCATTACTGTATGATAGTTTTTACTCACATGTTAATACTCTTTCCATGTGGACAACTGGAATAAAAATATTTTGATAAAATACTGCAGCTCTACTCACATAGACCACTGTTCAGCTAATTCTTTTCTGATTCATAACTGGGCATAGAAGAATGAATGCCTAGAGGAAGTAAACAATAAAGTAGAATTTGGAGAGATGCCCCTTTGACGCCAGTTCCAGCAGACTATCCTTGCATTATTACCCATCTCAATTTTACTCACTACACTATAGTACATGACAGGCAGTACTATCAGGACCAGCATTGGTGTGAGACAAACCTTGGGGGGGAGACCCTGGAAGTCTGCTACCTTCGTGTTTTAATTAGTGAATCCATACCTATACAGGTGACATGCAGCTGGTTTACTTTGTTGGGGAGTCCCTGGGACCTTCACTTGATGAATTTAGGGTATCCACTCCTATTTAGTGCAAAAAAGGGAATAGTTATTTTTATTGAATCCCAAATGGCTGCAGCATGTGTTGCAACAACAACAACAAAATATTAAGAGTCAGCTGGGACCACCAAAAATTATTGTCTGTATTATGTTATGCCTTCCTGTAATGAGATGTAAAGCAGGAAGCGTAGACTGAAGTTTTAGACGATACTCGAATGCAGTGCTGAAACTGGTCAACTGAATCTCAGAAGATTGATGTCAGTAAATGTGGGTTAGTATATCAAAGCTGATTTCTGAGATGAGTTTTTAGTGCATTCTTTTTGTTGATAGAGAATCAGGGTTGCACATGTGTGTTTAAAGAAGCCCTGTATGTGTAGTGAAGGATAAAGAAGAATTCCAGTATAATGCTTAACATTAACAGCTGATAATAATACAATTTTTAGGTTAGAAGGAAGGGGTGGGTATTTTTCTTGCAATTGATTTGTATCAGGTCTCTGATGGTTGTTTACAAGATTTGGTCTCCTAACAGTATAGTAATAAGTTATTTGTGCTGTGATTTTGGTCCAAACATAGACACATTTTAGTTGGGTGTGATTTTGGTCCAAACAGACACATTTTAGTTTGGGAACCAGTTGTACTTGTAGTCTACCCTGTATGTTACTCTATCATAGAAACTGCTCTTGATTACAACATCACAGTTCTGTACAACGATTTTATAGTAAATCTGGACAGTTCTCATCTGTATTACAAACAATACCATACAAATAGCTTAGTTAAAGATTAATCTAGCTGGTAGTGAGAATGTTAATGAATGTAGAATGGCTAATATTCACGTCATGTTTCAAACAATGTGTGTTGTCAGACCAAGATGGCCATGGGAGAAGTGATGAAGGTGGCTGGTATTTCATTGGCGGAAACCAAGTTCGCCATGGGTGACATCAGCAGTATGGTTTTTCACAACATTGATAAGGCCAGGGTCAAGGTCAGAAGCAAAAAGGACAATGTTGCAGGTAAATAAGAACAACAACGATAATACTATGATGATTATTATTTCATTTATGTAGCGCAGTGCCATACAAAAGGCATCAGCACAGCTTTTTGATTTGTAATTTCCAAAACCTGCTTAATACTGTGTTTTAAAGTTACACATGGTACTCGATGTTTTGTAATTATAATGATGATTATGGTAAAAAAATGTGTCATAAAATTTGGTGGTGAATGATGTGTGAAAGATTGTGAAATAATCTGCAGATTGATATGATATTGTCTACAGATAGTAAGTAATCTGTAGCTTAATGTGATATCATCATATCATCTGTCTCGGTGCAAGCTACTTACAGTCTGTAGCCCATTGTGAAAATATTTGTTGCCATTTGATTTTGTGGTTCATTTTCCATTATTTTGATTGCTTGTTAGATTTTCAAGAATCTCGATTTTCTGCTTTTAATGATCATTGATTGTGCAGTGAAATGATGGTAACTAACAAAACTTCAGCTGTCACCTTATCAGTCTTCTAAACTTTTTTATACTCTTTTTCACTTTAAAAAGTTCTTGTGCCATAGTTTTGCCAGAATATCTCATGAATACATTCTGCTGTTTTGCTTTGTCAGTAGAATGGGTAGACTGGTGTGTCTAAGAATCATAGTGGCCAGTAATAAGGGTAAGCAAACATCCATACTCATACACAGAATCGCACAACCTCACTTCCTTCGTACTTGCTAGCACATTTATACACGTGCATGCACATACGCATACATGCACGCACATACACACACATGCACGCACACACACACAAACACGCACACTTGTTCTCTCTTTCTTTCTCTGCACCTTGCCCATACACCTACGCCTATATGCCTATGTACACCTTGCTGCCATATGACCAGCACATATTCACACACATATCAAGTAGTTTTCACTGAACTGATCTCAGTTTTGTTACTCATGACATGACTGTGTTGTGCAGGTGTCACTCTCCCCATTTTTGAACATTTCCTTGACGGGACTGACAGTGAGTAACAAACTGTGTGAAAGTAGGTTGTATGTGATGAATCCACTCTTGTGTGTTCAGTTGCCTATCATGTGTTCAGATCTTTCGTATCATCATTTCCAGGTTGCTACATAGACAGGAAAAACAGTAGTAACATTAAACGACCAATCATTTTAAGACCGTAATATAAAAAAACCCCCTCAAATATGCAGTTGTTGTGATGATTGAAATGTGAATAACAAAGAAGGTAACAGTAAATAAGTGGGGTAGTCTTTGCTCCCATAAGGAAACCTAATACAAATACAAATATATCTGCCTTTAAAAGGGATTGTGATGGTTCCCTTATGCAGCCAGTGAAGAGTTTTCATATTTTCTTAATTTCATTTTCCGAGTTTTTACATCTTCAACCTCCTGCTGCCCCCCCCCCCCCCCCCCCCCCCCCCCCCCCCCCTCCGTAAGTTCAAAGTTTTGCCAAGTCATTACTATGAAGACAATTTAGTTGTTGGCCTGCGCTTGTTTTCTCCCACTATTAGATTGTTCGTCTTTGTATTTGTCTGACTTTATTCAAGTTTAAAAGGGCTGTGCCAGTCTTGAATAAAAGTTACTCTGTGTTAGGTTTCCTTATGGGAGCAAAGACTACCCCACTTATTTACTGTTTATTGTTTGCTGTTCCCTGCCTCATTTCATTTCCAACAAAGAAGGTAGATTAGTTTTGTTTGTAGTGTTTTCTTCTTGACGTTTATATGGACATCATGTGTGCATGTAAACGTTAACAAGAAAACATATTTATATATGGATAGATATTGGTAAATGCTGTATTGAGGTACAGTCAGTGAAACGCTGTTTTGAAAATGTAAATTGGAAACAAACTTCCTTTAACAGTGACCTGCTGGATGGTTACAGGATTGGCTGGTAGAGAAATGTGTGCTTTGTTTTCCTCCTGGATGTGGTACTGTTGTAGCAGTACAACTACTATTAATATGATTGCCAATCCCTCTTCTACAAAGGGAAAAAAAAAACTGTCCAGCACTGTCGCACTTCTTTCCTTTGCAGTCTTTCATCATTTCTTGCATAAGTTTGCCTTTTTGTATTTATTTTATTGTATTCCACTTTTTGTTTTATAACAAAATATGTATGTTCTACGAATGAGATAGTGAGTTACAAGCTACAAGCCTGCCATAAGTATTCCTGCCTCTGTGTTTCCTTTGGTCACTATTTTAGGGTGTGTGTGTGTGTTGCCCAGACTTTGACATGTTGGGTCTGGCCCGGGGTGGGCAGAGTGTGACCAAGATCAAGGATCAGTACCTGAAGGCCATTGAGCTCCTGGTGGACCTGGCCTCCCTCCAGACCTCCTTCGTCACCTTGGATGAGGTCATCAAGATCACCAACCGTCGTGTCAATGCCATTGAGCATGGTAAGAGACATGGGGTCCGTCTGTTCATGTGTGGCAGGATTTAGCTGGGTGGGACTGGAGGGGGATGGAGAAAAGACTGGAGAAATTGATCAAGATGAGACAGTTCCCTCTGTTCACAGTTTCATTGCTGTAATAGTTCTGGTTTTATCATTGGTGGGTTTTCTCTTTTCTTCACAAAATGTGTGGATTGTGGGGAATGAAAGCAGACCTGTCCTGGGCACATGTTCTGGCAACAGTGTGAGGAGTGACCAAAAGAACAGTGAAGCTTTCTTCATATACCTTGATGTATCTCAGATAGCCTGAAGAGGCCCCTCGCGGTATCTTTTAGAATTTTCAATGTTTTTGAAACGTATATTGTCTGTGTGGATGTCTGCATGGCACTTGGAGGCAATTTTTGCCTGAGTTTAAGAATGTACCACTGCAAAGAATGCTTGGTTCCAAGCATAGCATGTGATCAACAAAAACACAAACGTACTTGAAAAAAAGTAAATGAGAAGGGTAGTCAAACCATTGATCTTACACACAGAATATTGGGTTTTTGAATAGTTAATGACTTTGAAAAAAAGTTGAGAACTGAACTACAAGGAGATAGATATTTCAAACTATTTGATCAATGTTTATTGACTCGTTTTGATGGACCATGGTGCATTCCTTGTCATGTACCACTCACAGTGAAATATATTCTTTTAGAGTGTTGGGACTTGCATGATGTGAGACATAAACACTTAACAGCAGTCTCCATGAAAACCTTGTTCAGAGATGCCCCACCTGATTTGATCTTTGAATTTCTGAAAGAAATTCTCCCTGGATGGGTGGGCCATTTGATAAATCTGAAGGTCACAGTTTATCAATCATGAAATGGTTTATATTGTGCAGTGTATGCATGGCATATACTGTGTATATTAATATGATGGTATATAGATCCATGTGTGTATGTGTGCAACACATAACTGTAAGATGAATGAAAGCAGAAGATTCAACTTGCACACACACACACACACACACACACACACACACACACACACACACACACACACACACAAACACTCACTCAAAAGTGCACATGTACAGGCTCTCATACTGAATTGTGCATGCATTTTCTGCAAACAGTTTGTACCATTGTGATTAGTTTGCATCAAATTTATTTCCCAAATTGTACAAACAGTGACTTGAGATTTATGTAACTGGGAATATGATCACTAGAGTGGGAATTAGACTGATCTATAGTCTGTATATTTTGGATTTTGTTTGTTTGTTTGTTTGTTGTGTCATCATCATCTTTGCTGTTTCAGTGGCTTTGAACCCATGCTGTTCATACTGGTTCCCTGTCCACAGCCACAGCTCAGCTTGTCCCTGCCACAGCCCAGAATCTGCAATCCAAAAAGAGCCATCAGTGTGAAGTTGTCATTAAGCAATCCACTAGTGGAGACGCTGCACTGCTGCTGAATCATTTAAGGGGTGTTCAGTGGTGTGTGTTCTAATCTGGCATATGGAGAATACCATCTACTAAGCCCCCATTTGATGACAATGATTCCGTTGTCAGGGAGCCAGAGTGACTGAGCTGTTCCTCCAGAGGTTGCCATGAAGTCTGTCCCAACAACAGTCTCCATGAATTTGTGGATACCAGTGACCCTGACAGAACCTCATTAAGAGCATAGACATGTTCAGGAAATGGAAACTGAGGTCACCATGAGAGCAGAGAATGAAGGACCACAGAGTTTGAGAACGATGTGGATGAGGGGAATGAAGCTGATGGTATGGATTTCCACTGTGGTCGGAGACTGCAGGACAAGGCTTGACCACTACAACAATATATCCTGGCATCAACCAAGCCAGAGAGATGCGGTCACCTGCAGTGCTGGTCAGAAATTTGAGCCACACTCTCAAAGGTGCATCCATTAAGTTGAAGAAACTCGACTGGGTGTTTCCAGTTTTCCCAACTGAGCCCCTAGCAAGTCAAGTCTGGGTAGGAGTTAGTTGGGGCAGACCATCCCACAAACAAGTGGTACTGATGGGAAATAAATCCATGACATTCAGGTCAGGAATTCACATTGCTAAACACTCCGCCCTGGCAGCTGGCCCATTCCATGTATTCAGTCTGTCTCAGAGGTCGTTTGATTGTTGGGATTTAAATCACATGCGCAAAGGCTGCATGTTAACTGAGTAACAGGCATTCTTGTGACTTGTCATTGCAGAAGAGAGTGTGACTACCTGTGGAAAACTGTGTGTAAAGGTATGTCTGCACCTGTGTTGCAGTGATCATTCCTCAGATTGAGAACACACCATAGCCATGATCACCACAGAGCTGGATGAGAGGGAGAGAGAGAAGAGTTTTACAGGTAATGCACATTGTGGTCATTTGGTTGAAGTGGATGCTTTCAGCTGTTTGTGTGGTTTGCTTATGTTTGTGTGTGTGGATGTGCTTTGTTTGTCATTGAGTGCATGTTTAATGCACTTTTTCGTTTGAGGTTGTGTCTTTGCATTTGTTCTGAACGTGATGCTGGATATCTGGAAAAGAAGATTGTGAGTCTATTATCATTTTCGCCCAACATTTTAGTTGTTGTTTTTCATACATATTCACGTTCATTTTACTGTCCATTCCTCCTACCCCCTCCCCCCACCCCGGATTTCTTCCCCTGCCTCCCATCTTCATTTCCTTCTTCCACACCCCTGCCCTCTCTTCATTTGGTCAAACTTTTGACAGGAAGGAAAGTTGTTTTCAGACAGTATTATGCTAAAATACAAAAACATTTCATGCACAAATAAGAATTGTGTTTGTAGGGGATGTGGTGAGTTGATGGCTCTCAGCGGCTTGCTGAAAATGTTTTCAGATGACTGATAGTGTTACTGTCCAGTCAGCCTATGGGCCAAAGATTTTATTAAAGTGGCACAGCCAGTGTGCGTTTATTAGATACGAGTAAAGACAGGAATCAGGTTCACGGCATTCAGATTTATGGACCACATAACTGTAGACCTAAGTGTGAACATCTTTGAGTTAAACGTGTGGCTTCCTTTGCCAATTACCCAGCATTCATTCAATTCCCCATTTTTTTTTATAACCTATCAGTCTGTTTTGTGCAGAAGTGTGTGATATTTCATCAGATTTGTCTTTTGTATGAATTTCTGCCCCTTGATTGACAACCAGACCTGTTCCAGTGAGTTAGGAACCCAAAAATGCTGGAAATGACCTGAATGACTGTGAGGCCTTAGGCAAGATGGCTTAACATTACGTTTTCCTGCTGCATCTCTGAGAATTTTCTCAGTTCGTTGTACTAATTCACTAATACTGTAATTTTTGCTTGTTTTATATAGAGGTGTGCGTGTGTGTAATTTCATTGATTGTTTCTGTATCTTGAAGACAGTTTTGACAGTTTCACTTCATGTCACACAGAACACGCAGGACACCTTATCAGCAAATTCTGTTTAACAAGCAAACTTTTCTAACTGATAGTGCACATGCACATTTTTTTTTTTGATCACATGATAAAAACTCCATCAAAACTATTTTGCGAGCTCGACGCCAAGTTAGAAACACACAAAGATTGGCTCTGGGTTTGCAGCTAATACTAGAAACAAAGAACGTGACGCACAGTTTGTGCATTGCCAGTCATATGGTCAGGGTGAAATGGAAAAAAGAGGGGCTGGCCTGGCCACATGATTGGTTGGTTTTGTGAATGGGTTAGCACCCAGAGGAGTCCTTTATTCAGTGCCACGTTTTGCTGCCTTTTTCGCTTCAACTTTTTTTATTAATGAATCAGAATTGGAGCATACTCACTCTCGAAAAGTTAGACAGGAATCTAAGGTGGATTCCTGAGAGCACGTGTACAAAAAAAACAGACTGAAGTCTGAAGGGACTTGTATGTCTTTTGTAAACACAGTTTTACTTGTCAAACACTACTGAAATATTTTGCAGCAGTTTGATTTTTATAGGTATATAGATGCACATCATTTGCTGATGACACACAGTTGGAATAGAAGATGATTTGCCAGTCAAAAAAAGATACCTATGACCAGAGTGTCGGATTGAACTAGATTTGGGGATGAATGTTTCACCTGACACAGTGTGTGCAGGTTTGTGTTACGTAATACGAGACAGAACAGAGCTAATCAAGATAAGGACACCTTATGCTTACACAACAGACCAGCCACTGTGGCAAAGTGGTTAGCGTCGCGGACTCCCAGCTGGGAGGTCATGGGTTCGAATCCCATCAGAGTCATATGGGTTTTTCTGCCCCGACCGGCTCCTACCCACAGTTGAGTTTGCTGCGGACTCAGTTGGGAAGACTGGGACCATTCAGTCGAGTTTCATCCACAAAATGGATGCGTTTCTGAGAGTGTTGCTCAAATTTCCTGACCAACACTGCAGGTGCCTGTATCTCTCAGGCCTGGTTGATGCCAGGATATACTATGAAAGGAAGCATAGAGTACAGTCCTGTCATGTAGTCTCAGACCGAAATGGAAATCCGTAGCATCATCTTAGTCATCCTCATTCTCATCGGTCAGCATTAAAAAAAAAAAAAAAAAAAGTCTCAAATTCTGTGGCCCTTCATGCCCTGCTCGCAATGGTGACCTTAGTTTGGATATCCTCTTCATGTCTGTGGCCTTGGTCACGTGGCGAGTCCATGGGGGCTGTCATTGGACGATGTGGTGGGACCCTCCGGAGGGAGAGCTCGCTCACGCTGGCTCCGTGACTAAGCAGCAGTGCAGTGTCTCCTCCGGTGGGTTGCCTCTTGACGACTTGACATTGACTGCTCCCTGTTGATTGCTGGTGCCGGGGCTAGGGCGGGCCGACCTGGCTGTGGCTGTGGACAGGGTGTGGGAATGTGCACTGCCTCTGAGGTGGCGCAGAGGTTGGGACAGCAAAAAAAAAAAAAAAAAAAAAAAAAATCTTGCACAACAGCAGTGAGATGGTGCAAAGGAAGAGGGGAGAGAGAATGGGTGATTGGGAAAGTTGAATGAGAGGAGAGGGTGAAGCGGAGGAAGAGGGGAGGAAGGGTAGGGGCACGGTTGATGGTTGAAGAACACCGTAGGAGTGACTGGTCTTGAACATATTCTCAGAAGTTAGACTTTGCATGTCATTTTCAACTTCTTGTGTAGACTGACATGTACACTTTCTGTGCTTGTCTTTGGATGTGTAACCAGAAGGTGCTAGAATAACGAGACCTGTCTAAGTGGAGATGTGAGCATGCCCATTGCTTGCTTGCTGCTGCTTTTTTTTTTTTTTTAATCACTGTCTTTTTTTTTTCTTTCGGAGTCAATCCTGAAAAATGTGACACACACTTCGTATGTTGCTTTATTTAGATTGTCTTACTGAGGAAGTGGTTGAAATTGTATCAACATGCGGCTCTCCTTCCTAAGCCTGTCTGTGCCCTTTACCCTGAGGTTGCATGTCATCAGTTGTGAATCCAATACAAATTTCTACCTGGCTTTTATTTTACAGTGGGTGTCAAGGTAGTGACTGAATGCAATGTAGTGTCAATAACTGTGTTGGTTGACAGGCTGAAGAAGATCCAAGACAAGAAGAAGAGGCTGCGTGCTGTGGAGGAAGAGCAGAAGGCACAGCGTAAAAAGGAGCTGGCTCTAGGCGAGGAGAAGGCTGCCAACCTGCTGGAGGATGCCAGAGATGAGGACTTAGTGTTTTGACTGATCGTCTCCTGTGACTATGAAGACCACTTCTTGTGTGACGCCGTTCTGTGTGGAGGGCTGAGTGTGGGGGAAAGCCGTTGGTCATGTAGAAAGGAAATGAGTAATCCTGCCTGTATTGTGCTGTTGAGGAGAAAGTCTAAATTGCATTCCTTTCTCCAGGCCAGTTCTATGCCGCTCCTGTGTTGCCACACATTCCGTGCAATGCAGGAAATTGAAAATAGTAGTCTTGGGTTCAGAAAATCATCTGGAGTGCGATCATTGTTACGTTTTGAAAGGTTGGGTATGTGTGCATGTGTGGTGATTTCCGCCAGTGTAGTTTGATTTTTTTATTTACAGAGTGATCCAGATCAAATCAAGTATTTGTTTTAGTAAGTATTTCCACAGTATGCCTGTTCCTTGTGCGAGAGTTACAGTAGTGCAGTATGTTACAGAACAGTTTGGTGATAAAAGACAAGGGAAACTGGGAAGTCTTTCACAGTCTTCTTACACTCGATATTTTGTCAGAAAATATTTACTGCTATACCATCTTGTTCTTCATCATAAACTCATCATTATTACTCAAACTGTAGTTGTATACTTTTTTTTATTTGGTGTAAATCAGTTTTCCAGTAGCTCTTTTTCTCCACAGCCTATGATTTCTGAACATTGTCTTTAAGGTTATGATTTTATGTAGGTAATGGTTGTGTCCATTCCAAGAATTCTGAAGATATATTGACGTATGAATAGAGGATTAAGGTATGTATGTCGCTGATGTTGAAGGTAGAGTTGTTCCTATATCTGTGATGTTCTCACGATGAATGTGATGATGGATCCAGTTAGTTTTGTCCCTTGCATGGAGGATTGAAATAGTATGCAAAATTGATCGCACTGGAGATACGTAAACAGCTGTGAGCAGGGAAAATAGAAAAAGAAAAATGCATGGCATGTGCATTTGTAAGAGTGTGTGCATGTGTGTGCATGTGTGTGTGTGTGTGTGTGTGCGCGTGGTCACCCTTACGTCCTCTGTCCACATTTTCTTCATTACCACTACCCCCCAGCCTTATCTTTCATTGCATGTGTCATTTTTTGTGTGCGTGTGTGTGTTTGTACCTACTGCCTGCATACATGGAAAGAACATACTTTTAACTGGCACAGACTGAGTGAGTTTCATCACTGAACCAAGGAAAACGCAGTTCTGACCAAAGCTCTTATAATTGTGTTTTGGATTGGCCATCTTAATAAGACCATGACGCATGTGCACGTCAATTGCATATGCTGGTTGCCTCCCTTGTTCTATCTTAATTTTATCCATGAACAACTGTTCTTTCTATCCTTCACCTACTTTCCGTTCACCACACAAAACACACACATACTCGCACATGTACATGCCATCAAAAAGAAACAAAATGAAACAAAACAAAAAAAGAGGAAAGAAGGTATCCGAGACTGAATATTGATTCAGTTTATTTTCCCATCTTGAGAATACCAGATGGTGAAGTCTGTAGCATAGCAATAAGCGAGATGGTGAACAATAAAGAGGGCGGCCTGCAGAAACGCGTGTTCCCACAGGAAAGCTATTAGGGCTTATGACCCAAATCGGTGCTGCTAGCACTACATTGTCTGTCAGATCACAGACAAAATATGAAAAAGGAGAACACATAATGAAATAACCACCACCAAAGGAAGTCCTATGCTTATACTCCATCCGACGTTCCACAGTCATGTGAAGACAAATGCAAAGTTACATGAATTCTATATTTCTAAAGATTTTGGGACACAAATACAAAGTGAGCTGGAAATCTTGCTGGCATCTAAGAACATCTTAACATGATGCGAGGAGGCTTTCATGGTGAACAGTAAACAAACGCAAACCAGTAGAGTAACGAACCTACATTAAGTGGAGGTTAGAACTGCTTGCGCTAACGACATGTTAAGCACACAAGTAGACATGAAACAAAGGTCGCATCTGAAAGAATGGAGTCGCATCTGA